>JBBPBX010064444.1:0-20247 GCA_038048925.1 Garcialebias charrua | reverse complement strand
TATATATTTTTTTGTTTTTGCAAACAAAATGATAAATCACTTTAATTTTGCTTTAAAAGTGATTTTGAACTTCAAGCCGTGTTTAATCATGGGAAATCCCATTACACGCGAACGCACCATCTGTGATGTCACACCGGGCAGAGCTCTGGGCTTGTCACAGTGCGCAGGTATGAGCAGCTCGACATGAAGGAAGTCTGATACAGCATCAGACCTAAATTAGATCCTGTTGTTTCTTGTTCCATCACCCAAACTATTTTCTGCTTCCCAAAATGAAGACAAATAGCTCAAATCTTCACATAGATTGCTAAATTCGTCCAGTTTTAAATTGTCCGCTATTAAAGACACCACAGCCCTCTGCCCAGTGTGACATCACATATGGTGCGTTCGAGTGTAATCGGATTTCCCATGATTAAACACGGCTTGAAGTTCAAAATCACTTTTAAAGCAAAATTAAAGTGATTTATCATTTTGTTTGCAAAAACAAACATATTTAAATGATAAAATATATATATTTTGAGCAATTTTATGAATAGTAAAAAAATCATGTCACAATCCCTTTAAAATACCTCATGCTTGGACTTTGCTTCAACTCTTTGGTGAGTTTATTCCAAATCCTCACTCCAATGACCGAAATGCACATTCTTTTCATTGTTGTTCTCACCTTCAAAGTTCTGAAATTCAGGTTTTCTCTATAGTCATATCTCCCGACTTTGTCAGTAAATAAATTTTGTATATTTTCTGGTAATAGTTTGTTTCTAACTTTATACATAAATTGTGCAGTTTGAAACTCTATCAAATCTTGGAATTTAATAAAATTAGAATGAATAAATACATTGTTAGTATGACAATAAAAATCAACCTTATGAACTAATCGAATGGCTCTTTTCTGTAATGTGCATAATGGTTGGAGCGAGGTTTTGTAAGTGTTGCCCCAAACGTCCACACAGTAATTTAGATATGGCAAAATAAGTGAGCAGTAAATAATATGAAGAGCAGAATAATTTAAAAATTTTCTAGCATTAGAGAGAACAGCTACACTTCTTGCTATTTTAGATTGAACATACTTAATATGAGGTTTCCAACAGATCTTATTATGAATCAATACTCCCAAAAACCGAATTTCCGTCACTTTCTCCAATATCACATTATCAATTTTTATTTGTGACTCACTATGCCCGTTACAATTCCCGAATAACATAAACTTGGTTTTATCTAAATTTAGAGATAATTTATTAATATCAAACCACTTTTTCAATTTACATAACTCTAAATTAATTTCTATCAAAAGCTGCCGTAAATTTTCACCTGTACAAAAAATATTTGTGTCATCTGCAAATAAAACAAAAGTAAACAATTTAGAGACCTTACATATGTCATTTATGTATAAATTAAACAACTTTGGCCCCAATACTGAACCCTGTGGGACACCACAAACAATGTCCAAGCACGAGGACTGGAAATCACCTATTTGCACAAAGAAAAGAAAAAGAGAGAAAAAAATCTACAGATGGACAAACTTATTTCAGTGTGTACTGATGGTGCTCCGTGCATGGTGGGGAAAAACAGAGGATTTGTAGCACTGCTTCGTGAACAGGAAAAGAGACCCATTTTAAGTTTTCACTGCATCCTACATCAGGAGGCGCTTTGTGCTCAGATCTGTGGCGAGCAGCTTGGTGAGGTGATGTCGCTGGTCATTCAGGTGGTCAACTTAACCTCACTACATATCAACCAGACTACAAGGCCATCAGCAAAACTATGCAGCACCAGAAGTCACATTAATGGTAAGAAATACTTTATCATTGTTAACAACAGCATAACAATGTTATTAAAAAGCATTCAGATACTTATTGTACTTTAAAAGTGTTGGGCTTCATAAAATGTACACATTTACTTGTTTTTAGTTTAAAAAAATATTGTACGGCTCTCACGGAATTACATTTTATAATATGCGGCGTTTATGGCTCTCTCAGCCAAAAAAGGTTCCCTACCCCTGTTCTAGTGCGTCCTTGCTGGCTCTTGTTTTGAGCTTCATTCTTTGATGTGTTTTAAATTACGTGAATCACTGTTGCATGGTTCTGCCAGGTTCTTCGGGTTTGTGCTAAGCCAGGGGTAGGGAACCTTTTTGGCTGAGAGAGCCATAAACGCCGCATATTTTAAAATGTAATTCCGTGAGAGCCGTACAATATTTTTTTAAACTAAAAACAAGTAAATGTGTACATTTTATGAAGCCCAACACTTTTAAAGTACAATAAGTATCTGAATGCTTTTTTATAACATTGTTATGCTGTTGTTAACAATGATAAATAAAGTATTTCTTACCATTAATGTGACTTCTGGTGCTGCATAGTTTTGCTGATGGCCTTGTACAGTAGTCTGGTTGATATGTAGTGAGGTTAAGCTGACCACCTGAATGACCAGCGACATCACCTCACCAAGCTGCTCGCCACAGATCTGAGCACAAAGCGCCTCCTGATGTAGGATGCAGTGAAAACTTAAAATGGGTCTCTTTTCCTGTTCACGAAGCAGTGCTACAAATCCTCTGTTTTTCCCCACCATGCACGGAGCACCATCAGTACACACTGAAATAAGTTTGTCCATCTGTAGATTTTTTTCTTTAGTGAACTCAGTGAAAGTTTTTAATAAATCATCCCCTCTTGTTGTCCCTTTCAGAGGCAAAACGGCAAGACTTTCCTCACGTAATGTGTCATGGCATGTCTTTTATTCGTTTAATTATCTTGTCTTTATCCGAAAAGTCGTCAGCAAAACTAGCTGAATTCCAGTCACCTTGTTGAGTCCAAACACGGAGGTGCTGCTGACCTGCTGGCTTTCCATAGTACTCTGCCCAGCAGCTCTTCACATGCTTTTTTCCTGCTGTCCCCCACAGGATATTTTGATGCAAAGGCAACATGTCGTGTGTCGAAGTGCCGCTTTATATTTGAGCGTTTCATCGAGGCAATTTTATCATTGCATATCAGACACACTGCAGAACCTGCTCTCTCCACAAAAGCAAATTGCTCTGTCCATTCCGGCTGAAAAGTACGATAATCCTCGTCTTGTTTTCGTTTAGCCGCCATCTTCATCACACGGGTTTCTATAACTAGCTAAGCTAGCTGCTAGGAGGGATGTTTACTTCCTGATCACGTCTCCTCCCGTGTCCGTGAAGCATCATCCGATTGGCTCCAGTCAGCGCCCCGCGGACAGCTGTGATTGGCTCCAGTCAGCGCCAGTCACCCACGGACAGCTGTGATTGGCCACTCGCGGCCATGTTTTATATTTTTATCGGCTTTTAAAAAAAATTATTATATCGGCTTTTTAAAAAAATTATTATTAAAGATTTGTCAGAGCCATATGCAGCCATCAAAAGAGCCATATATGGCTCGCGAGCCATAGGTTCCCGACCCCTGTGCTAAGCTAAGGTTCTGCCAGGTTCTTCGGGTTTGTGCTAAGCTAATCAGATTTGGTTCGGATCGACTCGGATTGAATTCACATTAATCTGAAATCAGGAGAGTGGTTTTAAACAGTGTTATTTATTCATTTATTTTTCTCTGCCCTTTGTTGATTTTTAGTTATTTTTCAGGACTTCTTGTTTCAATGTTTTGAGAGCTAGCTTTCACTAGCGTTAGCTTAACAGGCCTGGGGCCCGTGTGCCAGAAGTGACTGCTTCGTTTGTAGATAATGATACATTTAACAAATGTTCTCATGTCGGTTCTGGAGGAGTGGTTCTGATCTGAAGAAAGCTCGAGTCTGTGCTTTTGAAAAACCATTAACTAGGCGCCCGTAGGCTGCACAGAGCTAATGCTAGTGGAGCTATATCTAGCTCACGTTAGCAGTCACAACATGGCTGCCGAGCATGGCCCCTCCGTGGACACTCTGGCTGTGTCTCAATTCAGGGGCTGCGTCCTCATGAGGACCCAGCCTAGCTGGGTCGAGTAGGCCACGCACTCACAAGACCGGGTGGGCTGAGCGAAACTGCTGAAATGGGACGGTCTAGCCTTCAGGTTTGCCGGCATTGAAGTGGGTGGGGCGTTCTCTTGAAGTGGGTGGGGCGTTCTCTTGAAGTGGGTGGGAAGTTCTTGTGTGCCGCTTGGTGTGTGTGGAAAGAGAAGGGACGCCGCTAAAATATATTATTTATCTGAATACATGTATATATATTAGTGTTTCTGAGTTTACTGTTTGTTAAGAACTGATTACAAATCAGCTTATAAATGGCGATCTGTTAAAACCCAGAGTGGACCTACGAAATGCAACTTGTCCAGTAGCACAGTTGGTAAATCAACCTGCGATTGGTGCAGAGATACTTTTCTCGAAGCTGGTTCGAATCTCACTCGGTACGGTTAAAACTTATTTTACGTTTGTCTTTTATTGGATAAAAAATGAGGACTGAGATTAAAAAGAAGGAGTTTGTGAAACTCCTTTTTTTTTATCCAATAAAAGACAAACGTAAAATAAGTTTTAACCGTACCGAGTGAGATTCGAACCAGCTTCGAGAAAAGCATCTCTGCACCAATCGCAGGTTGATTTACAAACTGAGCTACTGGACAACTTGCATTTCGTAAGTCCACTCTGGGTTTTAAAAGATTGCCCCTCAGAAAATCCTTGCTACGCACGTGTAAAATAATCTGATTTGTAATCAGTTCTTCAAAAACAGTAAACTCAGAAACACTAATGTACTGTATATTCAGCTAACACAATTTTTTTTGTCGTTTCTGAAGTTAAATTTTAATGAGATATATTCGAGCTGAGGTTGTTTGAGATGACTAAATAAAGGTTGAATGAATATTCGCGCTGAGGTTGTTGTTAAAACGAGCTGATGACTCAACAACACACAGCAGCCCCGACTCTGCACGCAGAAAGTCCCACCCCCCCCGCGAAATCTCTGCTGGCGCTATGAATTCTGGGATAGCCTCCGTCTTGAAGGATTCACGAATGCATCCTTCGATTTCGGCAGGAAGTAGGCCGCATTCCTCGGCCGCATGAGGAGGAGTCTTCGAATTGGGACAGTCTTCCGCGCGGGGCAATGACGTATGCAGCCGACAAATGCGCACTCATGAGGATGCAGCCCCTGAATTGAGACACAGCCAGTAAGCCACATGTGTCAAACTCAAGGCCCGCAGGCCAGATGTGGCCCTTGAGAGCTTAAAAGGTCTGATTGTCACATAATCAATAAGTCAAAAGGGTTTTATATTATAACAGTGTAAGAAGTAGACATATATTTCTACATCTGTGCAAATATATATATGTAAAAAAACAGTTATTTACCAATAAGGAGTAGTTGTGTTAGATTACTGTACATTTAGTTAAATTTAACTACATTTATACTGTCTTACAGCTACATCTGGCCCTTTGAGGGCAACCACTAAGCTGATGTGGCCCTCGGTGAAAATTAGTTTGACACCCCTGCAAGGTAAGCGCTAGAAAAAAGTTGTGTTGGCAGATTAATTTAAATAAAAACGGTCCAGTGGTTTAGTTATCATTAGTTCTAAAAACTCATAAATAATACATAAATTAAACAATATAACTAGGGTAGGTGAGTAATCTTTAAATTAATGAACAATTCTGCAAGTTTTTTTTTAAATCATGCAGCTGCAAGTTAATTACCGTATATTACAGCACAATAGCACAGTGGACATGTGTCATTATGTAGAAAATTTGATATCGCTCTTACCTGTCTAATCCTTTGATATAGGAGGGGATATATTTTTTGACAAGGCCAACATTTCTAAAAATCCTATTTTTTTCCCAGTGATCTAAGTAATATCCCAATTTTAGGAGATACTGAATTTAGGGTTTTCATTAGTTATCAGTTATAACCATCAACATTAAAAGAAATAAACATTTGAAATATATCAGTCCGTGTGTAATGAATTAATAAAATATACAAGTTTCACTGTTTGAATGGATTTACTGAAATAAAACTACAGTTTGAATGGATTTACTGAAATAAAACTACAGTTTGAATGGATTTACTGAAATAAAACTACAGTTTGAATGGATTTACTGAAATAAAACTATTAGAAAAGGACATTAAATAATAAAGTCAAACTGTTCTAAAGCATTTGATTCTGATAATCTCTTTCATTCTTTTTAGGATGAGCCAGAGCTGATGGAGATGCTGCTGTGGCACTTGTCCTCCTGCAGCAAGCCAGGAGTCCATGGACAGCTCACCCTCTCCCCAGTAAAAAGACGCCTCCCCGCTCCCTCCCTCCAGGTACAGTAATGAAATGTTATTTTTTATTTTTCTGAGTTGTGTCATGTTACACACAGTAACTTCATCTGTTAATCAATTTGTATCTGCTCATGTTCACAGCCTGCTGCTCCTCCTCCACCAGCTCCACCATCCCATCACTGACCTGCCCACCTTCACATACCACCACAGCATCGTCGGAAAGGTACAGCAAAGACATGTCAATGTTTTTTCGTTTATTTTTTGTTTTATGCTACATCTACTGTAATATCACCTCTCTCTCGACAGCCTCCAAAGCGTCACGCCCCCCCTGGTCCATCCACACATGTGCACCACACAGGTAAGGAGAAGTTGTTGCTGTCTGTGTTTTCATTTCTGCAGATGTTGACGCACATGTTCATTTTTGTGTTGCTGTAATTTCTACACAGCTCACATCGTGGACTTTCTGTTTTGATCTTACTGCCGTAGATTTCCATGACACACACCAAGCTGTCCTGCATGAAGATGCCTGGATTTTTCAGACCCTGCACAGTGAGTGTCATGAAATAATTAACATTACATCTGTGTATTAGGTGAACAGCTCATCAAACATCCTAACATGCTTAAAGGGCCATTGACATGATTTTTTTTTACTATTCATAAAATTGCTCAATATATATATATATATATATATATTATATATATATATATATATATATATATATATATATTTTAACATTTAAATACGTTCGTTTTTGAAAACAAAATGATAAATCACTTTAATTTTGCTTTAAAGGTGATTTTGAACTTCAAGCCGTGTTTAATCATGGGAAAACCGATTACACACGAACGCACCATCTGTGACGTAGTGAGAGGCAGAGGGCTCTGGTCTCTTTAATAGCGGACAATTTAAAACACAATGAATTTATCAATCTATGTGAAGATTTGAGCTATTTGTCTTCATTTTGGGAAGCAGAAAATAGTTTGGGTGACGGAACAAGAAACAACAGGATCTAATTTAGGTCTGATGCTGTATCAGACTGACCTTCATGTGGAGCTGCTCACACACGCGCACTGTGAGAAGCCCAGAGCTCTGCCCGGTTTAACGTCACAGATGGTGCGTTCGTGTGTAATCGGTTTTCCCATGATTAAACACGGCTTGAAGTTCAAAATCACCTTTAAAGCAAAATTAAAGTGATTTATCATTTTGTTTGCAAAAACGATATATTTTGAGCAATTTTATGAATAGTAAACTAATCATGTCAGCGGACCTTTAAGGACTTCCCCTTGTTCAAACCTTAAAGGTTCAGTATTTAACTTTTCTAACAATATATTTTTAACATATTTCTTCACTCTGTCACTACCTCCTGACATACTGATTTTAGACAAGTAATCTCTGAAAAAAACTATTGTCCCCTTGCTTCTCTAAAAGCATTTCTAAAAAGCCACAGTGACCCACCGTTAACCAGCCAATAAAAACAGATTTTGTAACCAGCCAATAAAAACAGAGCTTGAATTTGAATCAGCCAATAAAAACAGAGCTTGAATTTGAATTTCAGCAGAGCTAGGGCAAGAGCAAGCCTCAGAGCCATATATGGCTCTGAGGGGGAGGGACCAGAAACGTGTCTCTGTTCAAAATTTTCCTAAGTTCCAGCGTGTTCCAGAAATTACATACTAAACCTTTAAGTCGTGACAAACTGAATTGATGACTGGTCTGTTTTCTCAGGATTTATACTGTTCATTGACATACTGGTGCTGGTCATACAAGTAGAATATCATGAAAATGTTGATTTATTTCAGTAATTCCTTTCAAAAAGTGCAACTTGTATATTATATTCATTCATTACACACAGACTGATATATTTCAAATGTTTATTTCTTCTAATGTTGATGATTATAACTGACAACTAATGAAAACCCTAAATTCGATATCTCCGAAAATTAGAATATTACTTAAGACCAATAAAAAAAAAAAAAAGATTTTTAGAAATGTTGACCAACTTAAAAGTATGAACATGAAAAGTATGAGCATTTACAGCATCAATACTTAGTTGGGGCTCCTTTTGCCTGGATTAATGCAGTAACGCGGCGTGGCATGGAGTCCATCAGTCTGTGTCACTGCTCAGTGCTCAGGTGTTATGAGAGCCCAGATTGCTCTGATAGTGGCCTTCAGTTCTTCTGAATTGTTGGGTCTGGTGTATCGCATCTTCTTCACAATACTCCATAGATTTTCTGTGGGGTTACGGTCAGGCGAGTTTGCTAGTCAGTTAACAGGGATACCATGGTCCTTAAACCAGGTACTTGTAGCTTTGGCACTATGTGCAGGTGCCAAGTCCTGTTGGAAAATTAAATCTGCAAGAATAACCTGGGCTCATAACACCTGAGCAGTGGCACAGACTGATCGACTCCATGCCACAACACATTGCTGCAGTAATCCTGACAAAAGGAATCTTAACTAAGTATTGATGCTGTACATGCTCATACTTTTCATGTTCATACTTTTTAGTTGGCCAACATTTCTAAAAATCCTATTTTTTTCCCAGTGGTCTAAATAATATCCCAATTTTCTGAGATACTGAATTTAGGGTTTTCATTAGTTAGCAGTTATAACCATCAACATTAAAAGAAATAAACATTTGAAATATTACCATACCACTTTATTTTTAGAGCATTTAAACAGACACAAGGCCAACCAAAGTGCTGTACAATAGAAACAAACCAGCAAAGCAGACAGGAAAACAAAAAATAAAAACATAATATAGATAGAAATAGCAACAGAAACTAACTAAAATGGTGAACAGTGTATATTACAGAGAGGATCAAAACAAATGACATAGTGTTAAAGGCGAGAGAATAGAAGTGGGTTTTTACGCGAGACTGCCTGACACTCAGTGGCAACTCATTCCACAGTCTTGGACCTGCAACTGAGAAGGCCCTGTCACCTCTGAGCTTCTTTCTCTTTGTGTTTTTTTTTCAGTCTGGGACAGAGATAGCAGTTGACTTCTTCCGCTTCAGGGAAATTTGCCAGATCACCTGCAGCAAAGATGTCTGTGATGACTGAACTCTGAACTTTTCCAGGGACAGGTGGGACCAGGTCCAAGAAGAGCTTGTTGTGAGTGTAAAGTGAATCATACATTCTCAGGTATTAAACTCATAATTAAACTTATGTGTTAAACTTTTCACATCATGTTCAGAATCATGCATTCCAAAATGCCTGTGTGAAACCAACCACATTTTGTGACCATCTGTGTGAAACCAACCACCTGTTCCTTAAGTTTTAACGTCATGTTCCTCAGTTTATCTGCTAAACAAACTGTGACCTGCTCGTGTTAGTCTGAAAACGCTGTAAGAAGTGCTGAATGCTCATTTTCCATCTGCTGAGTACTCATGTGTTATCAAAAGTTTCCACCTGGTGATAAACACCTCCCGTTCCACCCATGGTACCACCCCCAACTGTACGAGGGTTCTTAATCCATGCTGTGTTACTGTCTGAGCAGAGCAGAGCCAGACAGCTTCGTGCCTGTACCATTTCTGTTCTCTATCTTGCAAGATACATTAAATCTTATAAACTTGAACTCCGTTTGGACAGCCTTGCCTTGTTATTCAGAAGTTTACTTCACAATTTGGCGTCACGAAGACAGGATATTGCGTTTGACTGACCGCCGCTGGAGACGACCGGATCGGGATTCCGGAACCGCGGGTCTTAGCGACCTGCTCCTCTTCCTCGAGTAGACTTCAGAGACGAAAAGGACGTTTCGGTCCTCACAGCGGGAGAGCCAGCATCGACAATATTCCACGAACCAACAGGAAGGCTGAAGAGGTAACGTAGAAATCTCTTTTTCAAGTTTGAAAGATTTAAGCCGAAGTAAAACTGATACGAGACGCGTTCAAGGACCGTAGGAAATTTGAGCGCAAGAGCACGAAAAGCGCTGTGAACGTTTATTTTTAAACGTAAGAACACGTAAATCGTTGTGAGCGCAAGAAAACACGTAAAGCGTTGTGAGCGTTTATTTTTAAGAACGCAAGAACACGTTAAAATTGTGAGCACTCGATAGTGCAAGAACAATTTTCGCGTTAAACTCTTAACGCAGGAAGGTCCGCCCTAAAATCAAGCACGTAGGCAATTCAAATGTAGAAATACGTTAAAAAAATTGTCGCCAATCGTGCCGCACGTAGGTTGTTATATGAGGTAGAAATACTTTGAAGACGGCCACAAATCGTGCCACAGCAGAAATAGATTTGGGGAGCGCTCAATAAAAAATAAAATAAAATAAAATAAAAAGCGAAAAATAACAAATAAAAAATAGATAAACCTGTGTAGTTACACTCGTTTTAAAATAAAATAAAACAATTAGGCGCATAACTTGGTTCTAAACAATAAATAAATTCATTCAAAAATAAGTAGATATACAACATGGTTTTAAACATCCTGGTCCTGAAACAATAAACTCATTCAAAATTAAATTAGGCAAATAACCTGTTTTTAAAACAGGTAAAATTAACTGAAATATTAAATAAATACGGATAACAAATAGAACTAAATAGATACAGTAAAAAAGTAAATAAAACAGACATTTAAATCAAATAAAAATAATAAAAAATAAAAATAATAAAAAATAAAAATAATAAAAAATAAAAATAATAAAAAATAAAAATAAATAATATGGGAACAAAAAACAGCAAAAGTGAAGCTTATATACCATGCGGGCCGGAAATTGACCGAATGAGAAGACTTCATGGTGATCTGTGTCTAAGGTTTGTGCCACAGTGGCATTGTAAATTTAATTTTCCAAGAAATGGATCGTTTGATCCACAGGAAATACAAAAATTAGAAGAACAATTGTTAGAACAAAAACGTAAGATCTGCTGCAAGAAAAAGATTCCACAAAGTGAATTGTTAACAGTGACCAATCATGAACAAGCTTTTAAGCTGTGGAAAAATGAATCCAAATTACAAAGTCAAAGAGTAATATCAAAAAGCCTTCAGATGACCCAGAAAATTAAGAAAACAAACCAGATGGCTCCAAAAGAGACAAAACATTTAGGAAAGAAAAATAAGAAAGGGACAGAAACACAAACTAACCCACTAAATGTTTCTTTCTCTCCTTCTGCTCCATCTGCGGCTGGAACTTCTGGCTTCCCACCTCACACCATGGCCCTGTATCCGTCATTGGCACATCTGAGTTCACCCCAACCACCACCGTACCCTGAGCCACAGAGAGCTGGACAACTTTCAGACTGGTTTCTGAACATGGACATGGACGATGACTTCCAAGGCTCCAAGAAAAAGGAGCAACCAGGAACGTCAACTGAATCAGGTACTGCCAACACACCTGACTCTTCACCCTCACCCTCTGATTTGACTAACATCTCAACAGACACTGAACATGAGGGAATAGATTCTGGTGGACCACCAGCCATGAACACAAGACTGCAAGCTGACAAAAATCAGCTTGAGCAAAAAGCAAAGCAAATTCAAGGGGAAATTGAAAAAATTCAACAAGAAATGGCAGACAAAAAGAAAGACAAAACCACCGTCATCACTGCACCCATGATGGAGGTGGGTGGGGCTGAGCAATCACAGTTGGTTTATAGACCTTGGCCACACGCCGTGCTGATCGACATGGCCAAGCAGCACCTGCCTGAGAGAGCCCAGGGTGGAGAAGGGATAGCTCTGGCATTGTTTATGTTAGTCAAAGTGATAAGACCAACTCTCCATGAGATAAAAGTCATTTTATCAGCAATATATGGTCTTGGGTTTGTCTCCCAACTTAACTCTGAACTTTTTGAAAAGGACAACGATTTTCAACTCGTCAGTCCAAACATCCACGCAGACAGCAACGAGGGGTATTTGAAAAATGTGAAAGAAATTGGGGAAGACCTGAAAAAGGTGTTCCCAGCTGCTCCTTGTTATGCAGACATTGCGAGCACCACCCAGAAACCTGATGAAACTCCACAAGACTACGTGAACCGTCTCCTGCCCATCTTCAAAACTCACTCAGGCATCCTTGAGCCTGACAGGAACTGGAGACACGACACAGCCCCCTCACCATTTGAAAACATCTTCTGCCAGGCGGTCCTGAACGGTTTTCTCTCACCAATAAAGAAATCAATCAAGACCACCTACATAGGCTGGAAGAAGAGACCACGCCTGACTGATCTCCTGAATCATGCTGAGCACGCATGGGACCTGCAGGTGACAGAGGTCACCACCACTCAGAAGAAAAAACAAAAACTGCATGATGACGCTCAACTGACTCTGCTTCAAGCAGCCACTCAGCTGACCCTGAACCAGGCTCAAGCTGCAAATCACCCTCCAGCAATTCAAAAAACTGACTTTGCTCCACCCAGACCATGCTACAACTGTGGAAGCCTGGAACACTGGGTCCGCAGCTGTCCACACCGACAAGGACCAAGAGGCCGAAACCAAGGTCGCAACAGATATGGCAACCGAGGCAGAGGTCAGTTCAGGCCCTATCCAAACCAAGGGCCCAACGGCAACCAAGACTTCAACTCCAGACAAAACCAACATCAAGGCCCGCCCCAAGGCAGAAACGAAGCTGGACACAGGGGTGGACAAAGCCAGAGGGGTTACTCAACCTGACTAGCCAAAGATGGTGGGAGCCAGGGATTTCAGACCGCAAGTACCAGCACACACACACCTGTTTCTGAAACAAATGACACACACACACATACATACACAGGAGAAGTTATTCCTACTTACTTCAAATACACTCAAGCTGCTTATCTGAAACTACCAATGATGACTGCAGTGGTTGAAAACATTTCATTACAATTTCTTGTAGATTCAGGAGCAACACAGTCATTAATCATGCGTAAATGTCTTCCAAATGCTCCACTTTCTAACAAAATTGTCCATTCCACAGGTGCATCTGGCCGGACAGTTCCTGAAGCGGTCACAGTTCCGCTCAAGATCATCGATCCTTTTGATCATGAAACACATGAACATCAGTTTTTGCTTTCTGACTCTTGCCCAATAAATTTATTAGCAAGAGATTTGATTCTGAAATTTAGATTGGCAATAAACTGTGCACCTGATGGTTTGACTGTGTCTAAACAATTAGAGTCTGATGCTCTGGTCTCTCTCACACCTGAATTATTGTTCATTTTTCAGTGGTTGTTAATTGATCCACATCAGAGACATACTCTGCTTTCAATGGCCAGAGAAAGGCTGCCACCTAGTGTCTGTTTCATGACTGAACCACATCTACACTGCACTGCTCATGTCGTTTCAGATCCAGCTGACCCATTAGGGGACTCATTTCTGCAAACACAGACAACACAACTTGTCACCACATCTATCTGTTGGACACAAGACTCATGTTTTGTGCTGATAGATTTGAACAACAAAACAACACCTCAGACAAGTTACTTCACAGTACCTGACTCATTTCCTCACATCTCACTAGCAAAGCCACCTGACTCCCAATGGCGTTCCCTAGGTCCTCTAGCACTTAGAGCACACACCACACATGACTGGGAACCACGTGATGATTGTTCCTTCTCACCGTCTCTCAACATGTTTAGGCAAGATTTTTGCCTCATGCTGACAGCACGGCCAACAAAGGAAGTGATTGATAACAATGCATGACTAGTTACGTCCATGATGTCTCTGGACGACCCTGAATTGGCAGACGTCCCCGCCCATCTCTGGGCCACAACTAAATATGATGTCGGGTTAATTAAAGGTTCAGTCTGCAGTTTCTGTAGAACATCAGCACTTAGAAAAAATTTCAACAAGCAAAGCATTCTGATCCCTCCCCCTCAGAGCCATATATGGCTCTGCCCCCTTGTGGTCTGTTAAAATTCAAATTCAAGCTCTGTTTTTATTGGCTGATTCAAATTCAAGCTCGGTTTTTATTGGCTGGTTACAAACTTTGTTTTTATTGGCTGGAAAATGGCGGGTCACTTTTTCTTTTTAGAAATGCTTATTTACCACCTGGAGAAGCAAGGGGACAATATTTTTTTTAAGTTTTTTTCAGAGATTACTTCTCTAACATCAATCTAGTGACAGAGTGAAGAAATATGTTAAAAATTTATTGTTAGAAAAGTTACATATAGCAGCTTTAAGGGCCAAAAACCAATTGAAATAACACCAAAGTCTTCTTATAGACCTAAAATAGCCCAATACCCACTGAAGCCTGAAGCAGAAAAAGGTATCACTCCAGTTTTCCGCTCCTTGCTAGAAGCAGGCGTGATCATCGCCTGCCCTGAGTCACCAGTGAGAACCCCAATTTTTCCAGTCAAAAAGATCAGACCTACTCCTCCAGATGAATGGAGATTTGTTCAAGACTTAAGAGCAGTTAATGCCTCTGTCCAAGCAAGAGCACCTATTGTACCTAACCCTTATGTCATCCTTTCTCAGATCCCTGCAGGCTCCACATATTTCAGTGTGATAGACTTAGCAAATGCGTTTTTTAGCGTTCCAGTTCATCCCAACAGCCAGTTCTGGTTTGCTTTCCAATTCCTGGGTAAGGCTCACACTTTTACGAGGCTCCCGCAAGGTTTCTGTGAATCTCCCACTATTTTTCATCAAGCACTGAATGATAGTTTGATGAGTTTCTCTCTGCCTCATGATTGTGCTTTATTACAGTACGTGGATGATTTGCTGCTGGCTGCACCATCTGAACAGTCTTGTAAAGAGAACACGATCAGACTGCTGACATTTCTGGCAGAACAAGGTCACAAAGCATCATTGTCAAAATTGCAGTTTGTACAAACCACTGTCACTTTTCTTGGACACAGGATCTCCAGAGAAGGAAGAAAAATTGCTGACTCGCGTGTTGAGGCGATCGTGAAACTGCCATTACCGGTAACAAAAAAACAACTCATGTCTTTTTTAGGTCTTTGCGGTTATTGTAGGCATTTCATCCCAAACTACGCTGAGATTGAGGCTCCTTTAAGAAAGGTATGTCATGACAAACACTTACAAATGAGCTCACATGTCACATGGACAACTGAGGCACTGCAGGCCTTTGAAACACTCAAGCAACAGTTGCAAAAGGCTCCCACTCTTGGTATTCCAGATCCTACACGCCCGTTCACACAGGCTGTGGATGAGAGGAAGGGCCACATGACGTCAGTGTTATTACAAAAGCATGGGGACAGATTGAAACCAGTCGCCTATTTTTCAGCCAAATTGGATCCAGTCGCTGCTGGTTTGCCTCTCTGCTTGCGCGCTGTAGCCGCAGCAGAAAAAGCTGCACTGGCGAGTAGAGACATTGTGGGGTATTCTGATCTGACTCTCCTTGTCCCCCACGCAGTTACTCAAATTCTTAATGAGCAAAAAACTGCTCATCTTTCAACCGCACGTTGGTTACGTTATCACACCACACTGTTGGACATGCCCAACATCACCATCCAACGATGTAATGTCTTGAATCCTGCAACTCTTTTGCCAAACGAGGATGATGGTGAACCACATGACTGTATGGCGGAACTTGAAGTCATATGCACACCACGACCTGACTTAGAACAAAATCCTTTGACTGACCCTGATTGGGAACTTTTTGTTGATGGATCTTCTTCCCGTGACCCTGACACTGGTCAGATTCGCAGTGGATATGCTGTTGTTACTCTCACACACACAGTTGAATCATCTTCTTTACCATCATGCTCAGCACAAGCCTGCGAGCTGGTGGCTCTCACTCGTGCATGCATACTTTCTGAAGGTAAAACTGTTAACATTTACACAGACAGCAGGTATGCTTTTGGAGTTGTTCATGACTTTGGAGCTTTGTGGAGACACAGAAACTTCCTCAAGTCTGATGGCCAACCAATCCTTCATCACAAACTTGTAGACGAACTTCTTACTGCAATCACTCTCCCTCTCAGAATTGCAGTCATCAAATGTGCAGCACACACATCAAACACTGATCCTGTCTCCATAGGTAACTCACTCGCTGACACAGCAGCTAAACAAGCGTCAATGTTGCCTAACCCAACTAATATGCTTTTGTCTTTGCCTTTAAACAAAGATGATGATGTTTCATTCTCTGTTTCAGACATGCAAAAGTTTGCACCAGGCAGTGAAAAGGCAAACTGGAAGAAACACGGATGCATTTTTCAAAATGATGTGTGGGTAGGTCCAAATGGTAATCCATGCCTTCCACGACACTTTTTCCCTTCTTTTGCAACATTGACACATGGATTGGACCACGTGTCAAAAGGAGGGATGGTGAGACAAATCAATGAAAATTGGTTTACGATTAACTTTCATCAGACAGCCAAACAACACTGTGAGGCATGTTTAATCTGTGCTACACATAATGTTGCTAAAGCCATTAAACCCACAGGTTCTGGAGCTCACAAAACAATCACAGCACCATTCCAACACATCATGATTGATTTCATTGAACTAACACCAACTCAAAACAAAAGATACTGTCTAGTCATAGTAGACATGTATTCCAAATGGGTAGAAGCCTTCCCGACAAAACATGCCACAGCTAAAACAGTAGCTAAACTTCTGTTACAAGAAGTCATTCCCAGGTGGGGAATCCCACAAAAAATCTCAAGTGATAATGGGCCCCATTTCGCAAATCAAATCCTTGACGACATATCACGAGTACTGAACTTTGATCTGACCAAACACTGTGCCTATCATCCACAAAGTGGAGGGGCGGTCGAAAGAGAGAATGGAACATTAAAAAACAAACTGTCTAAGATCTGTGAAGAAACAAAACTTAATTGGGTGTCTTGTCTGCCAATTGCACTAACATATTTGCGCATGCGGAGACGAGCTAAGCATAACCTCAGCCCATTTGAAATCCTTTTTGCGGCTCCACCCAACATGGGTGTGGGACCAATCTCAACTAGTGATCTAAAACATTGTGATCACGACATGCTGACGTATTGCATTAATCTGACTAATCACCTTAAATCTATCAGAGAGCAGGTCCAGGGAGGGCTACCCAGCCCAACTCAGGTAAAATTACACAACATAACTCCTGGAGACTTTGTTATGGTTAAATCTTTCAGGAGGAAACACTGGAACTCGCCCAGGTGGACGGGACCCTACCAGGTGTTGCTCGTGACCCACACGGCCGTGAAAGTAGCTGAGAGGGCTACTTGGATCCACGCCGCCCACTGCAAGCCGTTCCGAGGTACCAGGTCACCAACAGAGGACCCACTGGCAGGAGATCCCTCCTTCCAAGAGGAGCAACGCGCCAGAGCCTTAGAGGCTGGGTGCCAACAAGGGTGCAGCAAGTATCGGAATCTGCACGATTTGATACCACCGAGGGATCTACGCGCTCAGGAGACACTGCTTTAGAAGAACTCCTGACAACGACAGAAAAGATAAGACAATGCTCGATACACGCATCCCACGCACAATTTTAAAACAACCTGTTTCACCTAGAACATGCACTGGGATGAAAGAGTTGCTTTGCTATACTCTAGTCATTGTGGGACTGACACTGATAGGTCTCATGACATGGTACCTGCATCCTGAAAATGTGAACCAACTCAATCCAGCTAAGAGAGAGCTCAAACAGAGTCCTGGTCGAAGGGACTACAATGGTAACCCCGTCTTCATAGTTCCATATGTCAATGGTACAACTTCAACAATAACTTTACCTGTTTGCAGATTGTTTGACTGCTCAGATGAAAGAATCAGAAAAGCCGAGTTTTACATGTGTCTCTGTGGAACTTATGATCCTACCATTTGTTTGTCCTGCCCAACATGGGAAAAGGTTTTTTTGTACACAGGTTCTTGGGGTAGTCCACAAACAAGGAAAGGCCAACCACTTTATTGGTGGGCTGAAAGGTTTAAACTAGTAAAAGGCGGAAATGGCGGATCAACTAATCTCCTATTATCCATACAATCCGTAACAGAATGGCATGAGTATCCCCCACTTAGCCACAGATACCAAGAGGTTGCAACTCGGATTGGACACACGTCAAACCCTAAATTGCATGTTGTTCTCCAAGCAGAAGTATCAGGTACAGACCCCTTCAGGGAACTTATAATTCAAATAACAGATTCTCCACCAACACCCACACAATATGAAGCACCTCCCGATCTCGAGACTAACGAGACACTTCTTAGCATTAACAGCGTAGATTATTCCAAGTTGTCCCCAAATGATGTAATTGCTATGACCACAGGGTACTCCGACCTCAATGTATGGTTAACATGGTTAATTGAATCAGCTAAAGAAGCGTCGCTCTCTGAATGTGTAGCCTGTGCATCTGCACGACCCACTCCCTTAACAGAACCAGCACCGTTGTTTTTAGAAGACGAATGGGGTTTCGATTGCATGTTACTTATCACCCAAAAAATTAAAACTAGGAATTGCACAACCTTAGAAGAAATTTTTCCCCTTGGTCCTGATGGCACACAGGTTGGTGCATTTCATGCTGATAAAAGACACGATTATATTTGCTTCAATTTTGTAGCTACCGCTCCTGACACCAACCTAGGCAGCATAGATATTGATTGGTGTAATATAACATTCACAGCCACAACCACGAAAGGTCGGCAACAGGAGGTGGGGCGACTGACTCGTTCAGGTCTGTATTACTATTGTGGTGGGAAAAAGTTATATACTCGAGTCCCTCAAAATTCAATAGGACTGTGTGCTATGGTTAGACTTAAGGCTCCACTTACTCTCATAGGACACAGAATTGCACAAGCTCTTCCTTATCCAGGTAACAGACGGCGTAGAAGTTTCACTTTTGATCCAACAGTGAACTCTCCAACTTACATCGATGCGATTGGAATCCCTAGAGGTGTGCCAGACGAACATAAATTGGCTAATCAAATTGCTTCCGGTTTTGAAAATCTTCCTGTAATCTCAGCATATTTCCCTGTCACACCTAATAAAAATGTTGACCGTATTAATTACGTTCATTATAATGTCATGCGTCTTAGCAACCTGACCAGAGATGCTGTTGAAGGACTAGCTGAGCAATTGGCTCCTACTTCCCTGATGGCTGTACAGAACAGAATGGCGCTTGATTTTTTGCTCGCGGAGAAAGGCGGAGTGTGTAGCATGTTTGGCGACTTGTGTTGTAGTTTTATCCCCAACAACACTGCCCCTGATGGAAAGGTGTCTAGAGCTTTGGAAGGACTTAGAACTTTGTCTAACGAGATGCAGAGTCACTCAGGTATCTATAATCCCATTGACGACTGGTTTAATAGCACGTTTGGTAGATGGAAAGCGATAGTTATATCTTTGCTTATGTCTTTTGCCGTTTTTGCTGCCATATTGATTACTTGTGGCTGTTGTTGCATACCATGCATACGTTCACTAGTTACTCGTCTAATCACGAAATCTTTGACCCCAGAACACTTGTCAGACACCTATGCGTTGTTAGCAAATTCTCCAGACACATACATGCAAATGTTACCCTCTTTAGAATATGCACGCATTTCCCCTCTCCCTGATTCTGATCTGACTACTTATGCCGACGTCTGCACCCTGGAAGAATGCATCACTGAGTTTAAAATGCACCCATTAGAGTAAACCATGAAAATCACACTTATTGCTCGCGCCGACCGAAATATCTTAACTATAGACATGGACCACTTAGACGACGTTTTCACCATCGATTATGATGTACGCTCACGGGTAATAAACTTTACAACCGAGTCGAACCTGTCCCGCTTAGATTTTTAGATCTCGTAGTAAGCATAGTACAGATTTATGCTTTCAGACAACTCCAAGAGGCTCATGTATATCACGGCTACCATTTTCTGAATTAAAGAGACATGTCTCCTTAATGTTTATTTTTTCCTTTTTGTTTTATTGATGTAGTCAAGTAAAAATCAACACATGAAAGTCAAATCAAAATTTTATCCTGATTAAATTACATATCATTTGTTCATTTATTTTCTTTTGTACTTTAATCCTCAATTGTTCTGTTTTCAATTGTTTTTGAACATGACTGTTGCTTGCCACATTATTTGCAGGTCTTTAACCTGCACAAAAACAGCCACTTGCTAATTCTATCTCTAGTTAATGATGGTTGCATGGAAAGTCTCTTAGACACATGTAATTTGATGTTTTATTTTGAGAGTCTCATACTTTTTTCTTCTCTTATAGATCAACTGAATGTAA
>JBBPBX010064443.1:8116-20247 GCA_038048925.1 Garcialebias charrua | reverse complement strand
GCATCTGTCAACGACAGTGCTGCACAATACTCCAGGCTTGTTATCCTTGCCTGTATCATCCAAATCTTTTAAAAACCGACGTAATTTCTCCATGTCCTCTGGGGACAGAGAATTACGGCCTTTCCTCTGGGACTTTTGCGACTTTTTTCCTGTCTCGGACTGTTCTGTTCGAGGGGTAGGAGGAGCAGGTCCACGGCTCGGGGGTCCCTTCCGGGACCACCCTGGTTTCGGGGGTCCCCTCTGGGACCGCCCTTGGTTCGGGGGTTCCTGCTGGGACCACCCTTGGTTATATGGGTTACCCCTGTACCCATAATCTGTACTCCTTGGACGCGCACCCCCCTTTTGATCCTTTTGTTCACCCTCCGTGTTTTGTCTGAGCCACCCTGGCTTCTTTCTCCAGCGGATACCCCCACTTTGTGGTTTGTCGGGTTGAAAGGTCTGTTTCTTTTCGCCTGTCGGTGGATAGGGAGCTGGTGCTCGCGTCCCTTCCAGTTCCAGCGATTGGGGTTCGACTCTCGCACTCGTGAACACCTCTACGGGTGTTCTGCATTCCATGCGGGCCTCGAAAACATTTACGGCGCATTGTTTCATTTCCTTGATGGTTTTGTCTCTGAAATTAGCCATCACTTGTACTGACTCTTTTATATCAGGGTGGAGGTTTTTACCGAAAAGGTATTTAAAACCTACTTCGTCCTCCATGCCCGGTTCATTGCGATTACCAAAGAAAGCCTGGAACATTCTCTGGTAATATGCCTGTGGATGCTCTTTCTTACCTTGCACGACCTTCTCGGCATCAGGGTAGCCACCAGGCCCCATGTTTGGAGTGAACTCTCGTATAAGAGTATCACGCAACAGTTTGTAATCTGTTTTCATGGCGTCTGGTTGGCGATCAATGAAGGCATATACAGGCCAGTCTGCGGTGAGCCTGATCAGTGCAATTTTATCCTCAGCAGTAGCATTTGGAAAATTACCCAGTTGGAAGTCAAGAGAGTCTAGGTAGGTCTTTGTATGGATTGAACCCAACGGCCCTGGCTCAAAGCGTTGAATGTATCTAGAAAGCTTCTGGAGTTCAGGTATTGGAATAGAAAGGTTAGCACCATTGCTATTCCCATTTACCTGTGATCCATGTGCAGGTGTTGTTGTTGAGGACGCAAGTCCCTGCTCCGACTGGCGGGTCTTAACAGGTACGGTGAGCAATTCTGCATTACCGCGTGGAGGTGGTGGGGGTGTGAAGCCTTGAGACTGCTTTGCCACAACATCCACCCATCTTTCCCTTTCTTTAAAAAGGTTTTCTTTAGTTAAGGTCAGTTCCACCTTACTTTCAGTCACTTCTCTGCGTAAACAATCAACTTCAGTTTGTAGCGCTGTGCACTGTTCACTGAGTTTTTTATTTTCCTCGAATTGAGTGCTCTCTTTTAGTTGTTCTTTTAATCTATCATACTCAATTTTCAACCTTGTGCACAGGTTGTGGGTTTCTTCTCTTTTTTCCTTGTTCTCTTGTAATTCTCTAGACAGCGATTGTATTTCTTGCTGTAATTTTTCATTCTCCCTGACAGACTCGTCATATTTTCGTCCTCTGGAACGAATGTTTTCCTCATATGACTGTGTTTGCGACTGTATTTCATTTTTTAAACGTTCAGTCTCTGTATTTGTCGTTTTCTGGTATGACACAAAATCTGAAGTGGTACCTTCGTGTTTAGTTTTCTCATCAGCCAGTCTCTCCTCAAGGTCCACACACCTCTCCACTTCATGGTCCAGTCTGGCCTTCAACAGAAGGGCCAATTTGGCTAGACGGTCGGCGCTGAGCTTTTTCCCATCTTTTTTGAGAATGCTTGTTGTTAGATTTTCTAACTCTGTGTTCAGAGTCGAGGTGTCCATTGCTGCTATCTCCTCACCATACTTCACGAGGGGTTTAGTTAGCAGCTTTAAGGCATTATCAACACAATCTGTGTCCTCTGACTCAGTGTCTGAATCCTCCTGCGCTGGGATTTTCTCCTCACCATCAGCATCCTTCAAGGATGAGGATGGTACAACGTCATCTGATTGTGTATCCATATTTGTTTTGAGTCTGTAAAAATCAACAAGCTGGTACATGCAGGTGTTATTCGAAAAAGAAATTCGTTATCAAATTAACCTTACTGTTTTAAATGTACACAGAAAAACGTTAAAAATGCTATTTTTAACCAAAAGTGTACAGTGTACGCCAATGCTGTTTAAAATTTCAGAGATGTGAAGAGCTGAATGTGGAAATGCTCTGCTCTCCATCAACTTTTTCTTTTTTATTTAATTTGAAAATCAAATAAAAGATGCTTTTTGAGTGTTATTTTAAATCTCTTCAGTATTTAAAACGAGCATCAATTGTTCGTCTGTACCTCTGTTATTCAAAAATTCTTTATTTAAAATAAACAGGATTTTTTGTTTGTGTACAGAACAATTTTAAAGCTGGTAATTTTTACCATAAAAAATGCTGACTTTATGAGGTGTTGAGAGAAAACTCATCTATTAACGTCCAGCAGGGGGCAGCGTCGAGTATGTTATCACGAAGCGACTGAGTTTAAATCAGTACATGGAAAGAAAACAACCTATTAGGGTTAGTTTTCAGTAAGAACGTGATAATTGCTCGAACCGCGTTCTTGTCAGAGACAAGTTTATGTTGCTAGACAGTGTTGATGGCTTCAGATGAGTGTTTAAGTGTGTGTTCGTGTGTGAACGAGTGTGAACCAGCGAGTGTGACCTGTCACTCAAAGTGCGGCACCTGGAAGTGACGACAAAAATGGGCGGGCCAACGCAGCGTGCGTAGCGCGTCACCAGCTTCCGTTGAGCGAGGCGGAGCTCGCTAAACAGATACGTGACGTCAACCAATCAATCACAGCGTTTGCAGTGCATTACCCAAGCGTTCATGGTAAATGTAGTTTCTTACCTTCGACCAATGAAGTACCGGAAATGACGACAAAGTGGGTTGGTCGCAACGGCGTGCGTTCCCACTACAGCGAATCAGCGTTCGCCTCGAGTGATTGACAGCTCACAGCTCTCGTTTCATCCAATCACAGCTCATAAACAAACGTGTGGGACACGTAGCTCTGTAACGTTACCTTAGCACAGCAGACCACAACTTTATGGACTCTTAAAACAACTCAAACGCTACGAATTAACTTTCCAAAATTCTGAAACATGCGGCGAACACACCTAGACAGGCCAACTTAGTTACGCTCAGTAACACAGCACTGCAGCTGTTGAACAAACACGGACTCTCTCGGAGCGCGTCAAGGTCGGTTCCGGTCCACTTTTTCATGGAGCAGAAATCGGGTCTGAACAGAACCACTATCCGACTACGTTCTAACAGTAATATGCTTCTATGACCTGCTCTAACACGTAAAACACCACAACAGCAATCTTGTAGATGTTAAATTATAGCTTTCAGGCTTTTGACTCGGCGGTCAAACAAAGCCTTGTACAGGAGTCTGCGTGAGCTGGACCGAACCGGACCAGGACCCCCACAGACCACGGCTGACAAAACTTCACCTGAATGCTTCCAACAGCGTCTAACAGAGTTGAAACAATAAAAATCTCACAGCTTCAAATGATAAAAACATGCAGAATCTGCCTGCTTTGAACACTTCCAGCCAAAATCATTATCTTCAGAGTTTAAAACTTGGATCCTCTTATGCAAACATGACGTTACAGTTCATGACTGAGACCACAGATATCAATAAACTTTCAGAACCACGTACGAGGGCCACCAGATGTAAGGGGTTATGAGGAGGTCAATATTAATACTGACCTCTTTACCTTAATTAATTTACTTATTCAGATTGAATAGTAAATTCACGGATTCTGTTCTTTTTCAGTTTACCCAATATCTCTGTGATCTTTATGATGGATAAATAAACAGAGCCATTAAGTGACAAAGACGTTAACTTAGTTTGATATGTCAAAGAGACACTATCATTTATTTAAAATAAATCAACTAAATTAACACCATTACACTTGATTGACATGATTTCACTTTCTTTCAATTCAAATACGTCAGCACACTTAAATTTAACACAACAGACATAAATACTAGATGTTAAACATATTTAGTCTGTGGGCTCTTTAACTTAAAAAATAGTTTCCAGCTTAGATTGAGAGGGGAAAGAAATAGGAGGAAAGATTTAAGAAGAAATTATCATGAGCATGATACCAGAGTGACACTTCTCCTCCGACTTCTGCTAAAATCCAGGTACGTTTTGTAAACAGCTCTTTACCTTTTGACGACCGCCCGGTAAGAGGTGACCTTGTAGCCTTTCAGATGCACGGATCCTTGTGGGGACCAGTACGATACCTTCAAGCAAGGTTCTGGTTTACGTCTCCAACGTCTCCTGGTTTTGCTTGGTCATCAGAGAATAGGTCAGCTTCAGAGAGTCAGAGTCAGAGAGTCAGAGAGAATTTATTGTCATTTGCACCGCATGTAGTACATGTGTTGAAAACGAGATTATGTACACAGGGTCCCAGTTACATCCAACAACAAATGCAAGAGAAATACAATAATAACATCTAGGATTAACTAAGAGAGACATCACATCAGCTAGTAATACACTAAGCCCTAATGTAGTAGAAAAACATCATTATAAACAGCAGCACGAACATGAGCAGATGGTCACAGATGAACGCAGCAACAAGAAACAGATCAGTACAGTATCAGTATGATGTGACCTTTTGCAGTGTTTATTCTTATTATTTATTTATTCATGAGTCTGACAGCCTCAGGGTAGAAGCTGTTTCTCAGTCTAGTGGTTCTACATTTGATGCTCCTCAACCTCCGTCCCGAGGGGAGTGGTGCAAAGAGTGAGTGTGCTGGGTGAGTGAGGTCTTTCATGATGCAGGTGGCTCTTTTTCTGCATCTGGAGGTGTAAATGTCTGTGATGGTGGGGAGACTGACTCCCACAGACTTCTGTGCAGCCTTCACCACTCTCTGCAGAGCTTTTCTCTCTGCAACTGTGCAGCCTCCATGCCACACATTGATACTGGAGCACAGGACGCTCTCCACTGCACACCTGTAGAACGAGGTGAGGACTGGGCTTCTCAGACCGGCTCGTCTCAGCCGTCTGAGGAAGTAGAGTCTCTGATGACCTTTCTTGATCAGGCTGGTGGTGTTATTGCTCCAGCTGAGGTTATCATTCAAGTGTACACCCAGGTATTTGTAGCTGGAGACCACCTCCACCGCAGATCCACCTATATACAGTGGGGTGTGGGTGTTCAGGCCTCTGACTTCAAGATAAACTTATTCCAGGAAGGAATAGACAAAGTTCTTGATCTTACGCTTGTTCGAAGTAGACTCATAACAGCCTGTTATCAGTCCTTAGCTGAAGACGCCGGTCGTTAGCTCTTGACCACACGTGTCCAGCTCTTGGGAAAGTTCACATCTCTTGCAAGTTCCCAGCAACTCTGAAGCCTTTAGCAAAAGCTTAGACTAGTACTTAAGGAAGGACCAGTCGAGGAGTTCATTTGTCTTATCAAACCCAAGGTTACAAGCAGCAGCAGAGAGAAATGTTTAGGAAAAAGATAGATAAAGCTGGAGCCCTGCTCATGAGACTGTCTCTGAGTTTCTAAACAAAACCGTCCGGTCTCTGTGACCCGAAGGCTTCACCTTTAAACACAGCAGTGAACACAGTTTAACTCTTACAGAATGACACAGCTTAAAAGCACACATCATGAAAATGACAAAAGTTATTCTTTTGATCACATTAGAATAAAATCAAAGATAGAAATAGTCTCTTTTGGTGACTATATTTATCAGATTATAGCTAAATGAATGATTTTGTAGTAAATGTCTTGCTTTACT
Organism: Garcialebias charrua; assembly: GCA_038048925.1. Classification (NCBI taxonomy): domain Eukaryota; kingdom Metazoa; phylum Chordata; class Actinopteri; order Cyprinodontiformes; family Rivulidae; genus Garcialebias; species Garcialebias charrua. The sequence continues at coordinate 14,423 of JBBPBX010064443.1, read as the reverse complement.
GAGTGGTCAGTAAAGGTCATCACTGGACAGTTCAAAAACCCTAGTTTGACCCTGGGTAGGTCCATTACACTACCAAAATAAATTTGAGTAATTTCAGATGTTTTATTTGAACAGGGTAACTTCAAACCTAAAGGAAAAAACAAACCAACCATAAAAGTAACACTTATAATTGTTTTTGTTTTAGACACCTTTCAGAAGACAGACATATGTGTTAAAGCATAGTCTCCATACGTACATAAACTTTTCTTGTTCTGTCCATCCATCCATCCATCCATTTTCTTCCGCTTATCCGGGGTCGGGTCGCGGGGGTAGCAGCCTAAGTAGGGAGGCCCAGACTTCCCTCTCCCCAGCCACTTGGAGCAGCTCCTCTGGGGGAATCCCAAGGCGTTCCCAGGCCAGCCGAGAAACATAGTCCCTCCAGCGTATCCTGGGTCTTCCTCTGGGTCTCCTCCCGGTGGGACATGCCCGGAACACCTCACCAGGGAGGCGTCCAGGAGGCATCCTAACCAGATGCCCGAGCCACCTCAACTGGCTCCTCTCGATGTGGAGAAGCAGCGGCTCTACTCCGAGTCCCTCCCGGATGACTGAGCTTCTCACCCTATCTCTAAGGGAGAGTCCAGCCACCCTGCGGAGAAAACTCATTTCAGCCGCTTGTATCCGAGATCTTGTTCTTTCGGTCATAACCCAAAGCTCATGACCATAGATGAGGGTGGGAACGTAGATCGATCGGTAAATTGAGAGCTTTGCCTTTTGACTCAGCTCTCTCTTCACCACGACAGACCGGTACAGCGCCCGCTTCACTGCGGACGCTGCACCTATCCGCCTATCGATCTCACGCTCCAGTTTTCCCTCATTCGTGAACAAGATCCCGAGATACTTAAACTCCTCCACTTGGGGCAGGACCTCCTCCCCGACCCGGAGAGGGCACGCTACCCTTTTCCGGCTCAAGACCATGGCCTCGGATTTGGAGGAACTGATCCTCATCCCGGCCGCATCGCATTCAGCTGCAAACCGCTCCAGTGAAAGCTGTAGATCACGAGCTGATGAAGCCAATAGGACCACATCATCTGCAAAAAACAGAGAAGCGATTCTAAGGCCACCAAAACGGATCCTCTCAACACCTTGGCTGCGCCTAGAAATTCTGTCCATAAAAGTTATAAACAGAATCGGTGACAAAGGGCAACCTTGGCGGAGTCCAACTCTCACCGGAAACGAGCCTGACTTACTGCCGGCAATGCGGACCAAGCTCTGACACCGGTCGTACAGGGACCTAACAGCCCATATCAATGGGCCTGGTACCCCATACTCCCGGAGTACCCGCCACAGAACCCCCCGAGGGACGCGGTCGAATGCCTTTTCCAAGTCTACAAAGCACATGTAAACTGGTTGGGCAAACTCCCACGCACCCTCCAGGACCCTGTTGAGGGTGTAGAGCTGGTCTAGTGTTCCACGACCAGGACGAAAACCACACTGCTCCTCCTGAATCCGAGGTTCGACTATCCGACGGACCCTCCTCTCCAGAACCCCTGAATAGACCTTACCAGGGAGGCTTAAGAGTGTGATCCCTCTATAGTTGGAACACACCCTACGGTCCCCCTTTTTGAATAGGGGAACCACCACCCCAGTCTGCCAATCCAAGGGAACTGCCCCCGATGTCCACGCGATATTGCAGAGTCGCGTAAGCCAACACAACCCCACAACATCCAGAGCCCTAAGGAACTCAGGACGAATCTCATCCACCCCCGGAGCCTTGCCACCGCGGAGCTTTTTAACCACCTCGGCGACCTCCGCACCAGAGATTGGAGAGCCCGATCCAAAGTCCCCAGGCTCCGCTTCCTCAGTGGAAGACGTGCCAGTAGGATTGAGGAGGTCTTCGAAGTATTCCGCCCACCGACTCACAACATCCCGAGTTGAGGTCAACAGCACGCCATCCCCACCATAAATGGTGTTGGTCGCGTACCGCTTTCCCCCCCTGAGACGCCGGATGGTGGACCAGAATCGCCTCGAAGCCGTACGGAAGTCATTCTCCATGGCCTCTCCGAACTCCTCCCACGCCCGAGTTTTTGCCTCAGCAACCACCCGAGCCGCATGCCGCTTGGACTGCCGGTACCTATCTGCTGCTTCCGGGGTCCCACAGGCCAAAAAGGCCCAATAGGACTCCTTCTTCAGCTTGACAGCATCCCTCACCGCCGGTGTCCACCACCGGGTTCGAGGGTTGCCACCACGACAGGCACCAACAACCTTGCGGCCACAACTCCGATAAGCTGCCTCGACAATAGAGGCGCGAAACATGGCCCACTCGGGCTCAATGTCCCCCGCCTCCCTCGGAACGTGTTCAAAGCTCTCCCGGAGGTGGGAGTTAAAGCTCCGTCTTACGGGAGACTCTGCCAGACGTTCCCAGCAGACCCTCACAATACGTTTGGGTCTGCCAGGTCTGACCGGCATCCTCCCCCACCATCGGAGCCAACTCACCACCAGGTAGTGGTCAGTTGACAGCTCCGCCCCTCTCTTCACCCGAGTGTCCAGGACATGCGGCCGCAGATCAGATGAGACGACAACAAAGTCGATCATTGAACTACGACCTAGGGTGTCCTGGTGCCAAGAGCACATATGGACACCCTTATGCCTGAACATGGTGTTCGTTATGGACAATCCATGACGAGCACAGAAGTCCAACAACAGAACACCACTCGGGTTCAGATCAGGGGGGCCGTTCCTCCCAACCACACCCCTCCAGGTCTCACTGTCATTGCCCACGTGAGCGTTGAAGTCCCCCAGCAGAACAAGGGAGTCCCCAGGAGGCGCACCCTCCAATACCCCCTCCAAGGACTCCAAAAAGGGTGGGTAATCTGCGCTGCCGTTCGGCGCATAGGCACAAACAACAGTCAGAGCCCGTCCCCCCACACGTAGGCGAAGGGAGGCTACCCTCTCGTTCACCGGGGTGAACCCCAACGTACAGGCACCGAGATGGGGGGCAACAAGTATGCCCACTCCTGCTCGGCGCCTCTCACCAGGGGCAACTCCAGAGTGGAAGAGTGTCCAACCCCTCTCAAGGAAACTGGTTCCAGAGCCAGAGCCATGCGTTGAGGTGAGTCCGACTATTTCTAGCCGGAACCTCTCAACCTCACACACTAGCTCAGGCTCCTTCCCCACCAGAGAGGTGACATTCCATGTCCCAATGGCCAGCTTCTGTAGCCGAGGATCAGACCGCCAGGGTCCCCGCCCTCGGCCACCACCCATTCCACAATGCACCCGACCCCTTTGGCCCCTCCCACAGGTGGTGAGCCTATGGGAAAAATTGACTCCTATGGGAACCTTGCTCTGTCCATAAATTATAATCCGTTCAAGGTTATTTAACAAAAGTTGATATACATATGCAATTACCACTACACTGCATGTCGTGTACACTTTTCAACACCTCTTCTCCAAGGTCAAGGTCACAAATCAAGGTCAGTTGTTAAACAATGTCTTTGCTTGTCCAGGCCAATACTATAGATGCTGTATTGCTGTACAATAGTTTTTCAATCGCTGTATAATGTGCCAATACGGTACTGTACTTGTTTTATTATTATTTTTAGTCTAAGGCCTGTTTGCTCTTATTATAGATGTGTTGTTAGGTTTATTTTTAGGCACTTCATGACATTTTCTATTCCTAATCAAGTAGCATTTGTTGTCCAAACTTTATTAGATTCTTCATGAATAAAAAAAAAGTTTTAAAACTTTAAAACTAGTTTTTCTAGTTTTAAAATATACAGAATTATATACATTATACAGAAAAAATATACAGAGTTGTAAATCATGTAGAATAGCCATGAAAAGTATTTATTATTATAGAATAATATAATTTAATAAGGTATTATATTACATACTCTATTCAATTTAGTTGTATACTGTAGGGCTATTCAACTAAATTGCTCAGGGGGCCACGATTACTGAAAGCCAATATATTTGGGGCCAGGAATCCAACAGTAATTCACATTAAGTAAGCTTGTTTTATGATTTAAAATATAGTCTTATTTAAAAATGTGCCCATTGGTAGGCTGAACTGAGCTCGCCCGTGGGCCTGATTTGGCTCCCGGGCCAGTTGTATAGCCCTTGGCTTTGATGAGTGGTTCTTTTAAAACAAATGTAATGTTTTATTATTATTGTTTATTTTTTTAACACCATGTGTTTCCATTTCTTCCCAATACTTAACTTTAAAAAAAAAAACACACACACAGTAAATGTGATGACAAAGTAAATAAAAAGTAGAGGAGTGGGGGGGGGTCAAATTTTCATAAACTCTATATCATTCTTACTTTTTTCCCCAATTTAGCCTTTCTTCTTTTTTAAACCTCCATAGTCTTTGTTTTTCTTGGCTATTTTCGTCATCCAGTCCAGCAGTTGCAAAATATTGATCAAATAAAATAAAAAAAAATCCTTTGTTTTATTTTTGAGATTCTGAGATTTTGATCACCAGCTCCGCTCAGCCGGAAAACCCTTCTATGGTCTTCCCACCTGGCTCCTCACAAAGTTTAAACAAGTTTCAGGATTATTTCTCTTCACGTGACCCATCTGTCTGTCCACACACACTACCTTCATCTATCCCTGAGTCACTCCAAGCTGTGTAAATATTATCACGCAGAATCCTAATGTTCCGTTTTGAGATCAAAGCTGCCGCTCAAATTCCTGCAGGTTGTTTCAAAGGCTGGAGCCACAGGGATGAACCTTTGTCAGCGTTTCCCTGCCCCAAGGAAGACCTTTTTTTTATTTCACAAAATAAAAGCAGGAGGACGGGAAACCTTAAAGTTCACACTCCAGGGTAAAGTGTAGGCTCTAAAATGAGAAATACACAACGAGTTTAGTATTTTAACATCACCAGATATGATTTGTCATTTACAGGAACTGTTTTTTATTACCGTACTTCCGCTGTATATGTCACATCGCTTTATACGTCACATCAGTGCAAAAATGTCTAATAAAGTGGAAAAAATATGCCGCTTTGCCATAAAGGTTGCATTTATTATGCATCACCGCTGACCACTCAAAAACGTGGGCCGGTGTTGTGCCAAAAATCGATTGGCTGCCAAATTGCGGCCACCAGAGTGTGCACGGGAGGACGTTAACAAGATTTTAACAAGATTAGCACTTAAAAACAATTATTTGTTTGCTCAACATGTGTCTCAGTTGAACTTTTCATTAATAAATGCACTTTAATGGTCAAATCAGCTGCATTTCGCCTGGGTGGCGCGGAAAAATGCAGCTGATTTGACGTTTGCTCCAGGAGTTCCACAGTGAGACAAAGGTGGCATCTATGACAAGCAAAGTGCCTCATTAATAACAACTTTTACCTATTAATGAGACACTTGGCTTGCCATACTGACCGAAGACCCTCTAGTGGCTGTTTATGGTAATGTTTAATATTTTTCATGTCGGAATGAATGAAATTGTCACATCTCAGCCAAACTTTGGGTTAAAAATATGTGAAAAGGCTTATATTAGTCGCTTTGGTGTATAACGCCAAAAATACACTACATGCGGTCCGGCTCCGCCCCGCTCCGGTCCGACCTCTGCAGCAAATACGCACCCATTATAATCAATGAGAGAATTACACTGTCTCCGCACGGCGGCGGCGAGCTGCGGAGAGCGGACGGCAGTCCGTCAAAATTAGAAATTTTTCTATTTCTGCCGGACACCGGAGCTGTGCCGGAGTCAACTTTTGAAGATTACGTCGCACCAACAGGAAAAGGAACGAGCACAACTTCCGTATTTACAAAATAAAATCACCACGGGCGGACTAATCCTAGCTCTATACGGATTTATTTGTACAAAAATGCTGTCAAACTATCATTTATGACTACGCCTACAAACGCAATACAATAAATAAATAAATAAATAAAGTATTTTATTCTGAAATGTAATACATCACTTCCTGTTGCTCAAACCATGTCCTGTCGCTCATTTACGAGAGAAGATCAAGGCAGCAGTCTCTACTGTTGTTCTCCTTCTTCCACCGAATGAATTGTTTTGTTCTGACTTACTTTATTTATCACTTGATTTATTGCGCGATCTCGCAATTCCCGCGCATGCGTCTCGGAGCGGCGCATCCAGGCGCACCTGAGCAGAGCGCAGGTAGTGGAAATTGGACTCGCTCAGCTGCGACCTGCGGAGCGGGGCGGAGCCGGACCGCATGTAGTGCATTTTTGGCGTAAGTTGCAAGACATGCACATTTATGCAAAAAGGTGTGACTTATATGGTGAAAAATATGGTACACCCTGATGACTGTTTACATTTACACTACTTTTTATATCTACCTTACTGCTGATAT
>JBBPBX010064442.1:0-20247 GCA_038048925.1 Garcialebias charrua | reverse complement strand
CACTTTTCATTAATGGAAATCTCAAAGTGCTAAGGAGGGAGTAGCCCTCACAGACAGGTCTTAAAGAAATACATCTTTAATTTTAATCTATTGGGGACATATCCGTCGGATAGTCGAACCTCGGATTCAGGAGGAGCAGTGTGGTTTTCGTCCTGGTCGTGGAACACTGGACCAGCTCTACACCCTCAGCAGGGTCCTGGAGGGTGCGTGGGAGTTTGCCCAACCAGTTTACATGTGTTTTGTGGACTTGGAGAAGGCATTCGACCGCGTCCCTCGGGGGGTTCTGTGGGGGGTACTCCGGGAGTATGGGGTACCAGGCCCTTTGATAAGGGCTGTTAGGTCCCTGTACGACCGGTGTCAGAGCTTGGTCCGCATTGCCGGCAGTAAGTCAGGCTCGTTTCCGGTGAGAGTTGGACTCCGCCAAGGTTGCCCTTTGTCACCGATTCTGTTCATAACTTTTATGGACAGAATTTCTAGGCGCAGCCAAGGTGTTGAGAGGATCCGTTTTGGTGACCTTAGAATCGCTTCTCTGTTTTTTGCAGATGATGTGGTCCTATTGGCTTCATCAGCTCGTGATCTACAGCTTTCGCTGGAGCGGTTTGCAGCTGAATGCGATGCGGCCGGGATGAGGATCAGTTCCTCCAAATCCGAGGCCATGGTCTTGAGCCGGAAAAGGGTAGCATGCCCTCTCCGGGTCGGGGAGGAGGTCCTGCCCCAAGTGGAGGAGTTTAAGTATCTCGGGATCTTGTTCACGAATGAGGGAAAACTGGGGCGTGAGATCGATAGGCGGATAGGTGCAGCGTCCGCAGTGAAGCGGGCGCTGTACCGGTCTGTCGTGGTGAAGAGAGAGCTGAGTCAAAAGGCAAAGCTCTCAATTTACCGATCGATCTACGTTCCCACCCTCATCTATGGTCATGAGCTTTGGGTTATGACCGAAAGAACAAGATCTCGGATACAAGCGGCTGAAATGAGTTTTCTCCGCAGGGTGGCTGGACTCTCCCTTAGAGATAGGGTGAGAAGCTCAGTCATCCGGGAGGGACTCGGAGTAGAGCCGCTGCTTCTCCACATCGAGAGGAGCCAGTTGAGGTGGCTCGGGCATCTGGTTAGGATGCCTCCTGGACGCCTCCCTGGTGAGGTGTTCCGGGCATGTCCCACCGGGAGGAGACCCAGAGGAAGACCCAGGACGCGCTGGAGGGACTATGTTTCTCGGCTGGCCTGGGAACGCCTTGGGATTCCCCCGGAGGAGCTGCTCCAAGTGGCTGGGGAGAGGGAAGTCTGGGCCTCCCTACTTAGGCTGCTACCCCCGCGACCCGACCCCGGATAAGCGGAAGAAGATGGATGGATGGATGGATGGGGACATAAATTGAATCTCAATTTATAATAAGTGGAGAGTTGGACTTTAAAAATCGACTAAGGGGTGGCAAAGACCCGCCAGGGGGTTTTAGTCGGCCCGCAGATGAATCTGAATAAAAAAAATAAAAAATAAACGCTATTTTCTTAAAAATCTGCAGTAATAAAACAGCTACGCTCGAAGCTCAATTTATGGGTTCACAGTTGCTTCCTAGATGTGGAAAATGGATTTAAAATTCATTCATTTCTAAATTTTGATGCACTTTTAACATGCAGGAAAGGGTTTTAACAGAACTGTTTTTTTGTATGTCCAGAAGCCCAGATTTAGCTTTTTTAGATTTCTCTACATGGATTATGGAGCATGCATCAGGGTATTTAACAAAACAGTTTGTTGAATAAATGTTTTAAAACGTGCAATCACTGATCAGTTCTCTAATATGTAATGCACTTAAATGTTAAACTGAGTAAAAATGTGAAAGGACAATTAATTTAATGTTAATATCTATATAATGTATTTATTCTTTGCACTAATACAAAGACAAAAAGTGGACCTTTAGAATGAGTATTCTGGTCGGACCCCCTTGAGATCAGATTAAGCTGTATGCGGCCCCCAGATCAAAATGAGTTTGACACCCCTGGACTAATACGTAGTTATATACCTGGAACAACAGGCCAAAATGAACGAGCCCATATTTTTACTTTGAATAAATGAGCCACTGAGCTTAATAATTTCAAATTGACAATTTAGGAGGGCATCTAGCTGTGCGGTTTAGACGTGAAAATATACATAATACATAAATAAATCCAACAAGAAGGCAGATCTTAGAAGGCTCAAGGAATTGGCTAATTATCATAGACTGTATACTAGCAAGGGGGTCTTAGGAAATAGTAAATTATATTTTCTAAAATAAAAATAGGCTACAGTATTTTTTGGTTTCAGGGTAAACACAAAGAAGAAAAAACAGAAAACAAACACAAACAAACAAACACAAAGAAGAAAAAAAAACAGAAAACAAAAACACAAACACAAAGAAATAAACACAAAGAAAAACAAACAAATAAACACAAAGAAAAACAAACAAACAAAAACAAAAACAAATGAAGAAAACAGAAAACAAACAAACACAAACAAATAAACACAAAGAAAAACAAACAGAAAACAAACTAACACAAAGAAAAACAAACAAAGAAGAAAAAAACAGAAAACAAACACAAACAAACAAACACAAACAAATAAACACAAAGAAGAAAAAACAGAAAACAAACACAAACAAACAAACACAAAGAAGAAAAAAACAGAAATTGATTATTTCACTTTTAGGTAAACTAATGTTTTGGATCTGTTGTGCAGATCAGATTAAAAGATGCCTCCGTCGAAGGATCCATAATAGAGCTTGTTAACAGAAAATTAATTTGATCCTGGTCTGTTAATGATTTTTTAATTTTTTAATTTTTTAAATAGCCTCATTGAACAATGTTGATGGAACAAGAGTGAGTCTTATGAATCCCACCTCATCTATACAGAACACATAATGGTAAATATGCATTAAGATAGGCCTCTGTCAAAACACATGCAGCATCTGACTTTTGAATCTCAGCTACTGTGGTTATTGATCAGATCGGATCAGATTTAATATGAAGGTGTGTCCAGAAACTGACTCACTGTGACTTCACTGGGAAGAACAATAACATGGCTGGATTCATATGCAACCTTGCTCAAGAACTTTGAGGGGCATACGCAAGGAACGACTGAAAACAACAAAGGCACCGAAAGAACAAAAGACTGTCCACAAAAACTTTCAGCCGAGCAGAGGCAAAGACTTTCTCAAAGAACTGTCAAAACATGGTCATCAGACACAAATGGCCAGGATATACGGTCCGGATTTGGGGGTCCGGACGAGAATCAGAACCCAGTGAACGTCTCACTGGGGGCTGGAACAAGAGAAAGCTGAACACGTTCTCCAAACAGACAAGAGAACAAATGGTCCTGAAGTCACTCACACCAGCAAAGGCCGCACCCCATATTGATCTGTGAGGATCTGTCGTTGATCTTAGCAGCCGGGATCAAAACTACAGTTGCTATGATAAATTTTTAATGAAACACATAGGCACATTTGGGCCTGCTAGCGCAGGCTTCATGATTTTTAGTTATACTGTACTCAGGTGGATCTGACGACTTGCTTCTTCTGGTTCCTGTAACTCTGTGGTGAAGCGGAAGGGGAGCAAGGGAAATGATCCTAGCTCCTGACCCCAAAACGAGTTAACTTTTATATTTTTGTTTCTGCAGTTATCCTTGGCGGAGTGCATGTTGGGATTCTGATGTGTCACAAGGGGTACATTTTGGTAAATGATTATAATTTTAAAGAAAATGAGATGATATCGTAGATTATAGTTAGCTATATGGTTGTGAAAACCAAATTAGTGGTGGCAATAGGCTGAGGTTTAGGAAACATCTGACACTAGTGCTTAGGTTAAAGGATGGTAAATTAAATTTAGACACAATTTCCAATTTATTAACCAAATAACTTTGGCATAATTGAAACAAGGTAAAGTTTTGTTTCAAAAGGGGGTTAAGGGGCTGACAGATGTTTCTAAAAATAGAGAGGTTGAAATTGGTCCCTAGAAATAACTAGATTGTAAATGTTTCCTAGAAACAACTAGGCCGGAAAATGTTCCTAGAAATAACTAATTAAGGATAACCGATAAATTTGCGTTATAAACAAAGTTCACTTGCGTTGATATTGAGGCGGCATCGGTCTTGAACGTTTTTTAATCATGTCATGGAGGAGGAGTATTGATGCAAGCATATTTCAAATGAGCAATTAACAACACTGTTCTTTTTTCCTCTGTGAAAGTGTGTGTGAAGCAGGAGGGGGACGCCCCTTGGAAATGTTTCCTGGCCTGCAGGCTCGAACCACTCAAACCTGAAGTGGACTTGATCAGAGGAGGTTTAGAAATATGATGGTTCTGTAGATTTATAGCAATTGACTTGACTAGACGACATGTGACTTATTGACTTAGGGAAAATGTGTATAGAACCACAGGTGTACAATGTTTTGTGAATTATGCTCTGCCGCCGCTTGCTATGTTATTTTTTTAATTATGCTCTGCCGCCGCTTGTGATGTTATTGTTATGTGTGTGATTTCTGCTATAAGCTGAGTGAAAAGGTACAGTATTTTTTGTAAGTATGAACCGCCTTAAAACTACTCATAATTAACCCTAATGAAGATTAAGCCTCTTCCAAACCAACTAACATGCATGATTCATTCTTTGTACTACTGATTTATAATTGATTGGGTGTTGTTTGCTGTGGCACATTCTGTTTATGATAGGTGGTTCCTGGAAATGCTCCAGCTGAGGGAGTTTTCTCAACGGAGTCCCGGGGAGGCAAGACCAGACAGCCCTGGTCAAGTACGGACCCGTGTGGGGTCGCTGAACGCACACCACAGGCAGTGCGTGTCAATGCCAGGGGATCCACACGGTTCAGTGTGCTCCAGCCCGTGAACCAGGAAGGAGCTAAAGGATTGGGCTGGACAACAAGAGGAGCTCGCATTCGAACTCTTGTACCTTGATAGACGAAAGTAGCCGAGTAAGTTGCGTGCGAGGCTCAGAAGGACTCTGTTTAATGGAGCCACTCGGTGCTAGGAATATGCACACATAGAACAGACACCTAAAACGATAAAAACACTACATATTAGAGTCTCACATTACACGAAGAAAACTCGGGAACATAGGAGGACATTCCCGAGCACCCAAGGGGAATGCCCCTGAGTACGTGTAAAAAGTATATTAATGTTTCTGTGATGGTGATATAAATCTTGTGTTCTTTCTCTATTTTTGTGTGTTCAAGGGAGACAACTGCCTTGCTGCTGGAGGAGGAACTTGGGAACTTAAGGTTCATAATTCTGCAATATCCTAAGCGCTTACTATTATTATCGTTCATAGTTTGCATATATTTCCTTATATTCTACAATTTGCATATTAATGAATTCATTCGGGTCTGGACGACCCACTGGACGATTGGCTGATAAAAGATCTCCGGTCCCTGAAAACAGGTGTTTGTATCTATAATGGTATCATTGGCTATTTTCTTAGGCATACTTATAACTTGCGGGTGCTGCTACGTGCATTGTTTAAGGTCTTTGACGGTTAGACTTATCACGTCCACCTGGAAAAAGGGATCTTGAAGTGATGCGACAACTGCTTTTGTTAAAAAACTATAACTTGGAGGATTTTGAAAAAACTGATTGAATATTGTGTATATATGCGTTTAGCTACGTTATTAGGTGTGTGATTTTTATTTCTTTTGGGATGGACCTCAGGAATTGAGGTCCAAAGGGGGTTTGTTATGAAATAAAAATGTGTTTTTGTCCTCGTGTTTTTATTCTCCAAGAAGGGTTTTCAAACAGTGTTAAAATGACCAGTCTCTCTCTTATAAAATCTATTCTGGTGAAGTTATTAAAGAATGATCAGTTTGTGCCTGTCCTGCAGGCTTGGAGCATGATGAGGAGACCTGATGCCTCTTTGTCAGTTTTACGACTTTGTAGAATGGGATAAGTCCACTGAAAGCCACTCTCTGGTTCTGCATGTTTGCTTAGTCAGGGAGTGTCAGAACAAGCCCTAATCTATGTGTGTCTTTGGTGTGGTTTGGTGTCCAGTTGCACTGATTGGTCACTTGGTGGTCTACTAGTGTGTTTGTGATTTGTGGGTGCTCAGCATTGTTGTATATTTAGTTTTGGAAACCAGAGTAAGCTGAAACCCCCTGAGGCCTGGGTAAACCAGAACAGGAGCTTTCTGGCAGTGGGGTAGGACAAGAAAACAAAGCAAAACTGCTCTTATTGGTTAAGGCAGGAAACACCCTACAAGAAAACAAAGCAGAACTTCTCTTATTGGTTGAGAGTAGGAAACACCCCACAGAAGAGTATAAAAGTATAGGTTTCCCTCCTCCATCAGACAACGCAGGAAGAAGCCACGAGGGAGTAACTTTCAGGTTGTATGGCCTTGTCTCCTTGAATGCGCATTTATGTTCTCTTTGTTCTCTATCTTTCTTTCTTTCTCTCTCTGTCTTCTCATATGAGATCATATATATATATATATAGCTTATAAAATATAACAAATGTATTCTGTGACTTTTAAACTTATCATTAATTAAACTGGTTTGGAACTTTAAGTGAGCGTCTGTCGTGTTTAAGTGTATCTCTCCTTTTTGATCCAATGAGTGAACCAAATAACGAACTCTGGGGCGAATAAAGAGCAAAGCCAACAAAAATGGAGGTTCCACCGAGATTGGTTGCACGCGCGGACAGGAAAGGATGAGCCGGAGTCCAGAGCACTGATCAGTGACCGCGGTCTAGTGACGTTTTGCAGTTATTTAATTTTTTGATTTCTTTCCAGAAGTCTTTAGTATTATTATTTCCCAACTTTCTAGCAAGAGAGTCAGATCTCATAGTATTTTCATTTTTCTTTATGAATCTTAAAGCATATTTAAAATTAGCATTTGCTTGTTTTTTGTATTCAAACAAGGGGCCATGTGTCTGTTTACCCGAGTCAACCCACGCTTTAAAAGCCCTTCTGGACTCTGCATAAAGCTCTCTCACATACCAGAAAGTTCATTCTCAATAGTCCAGGTATCAAATCCGCTCATTCTCAATCAGTTCATCTGGACAGTTCATCTCTCTCACATAGTCGTTCCAGCCGGGCTTGGTGTTATGTAAACTGGTTGAGCTGGTTTTACGGAGAGGCTTGCTTGAGGCAAGGAGGGAATTCACAATATTCTCATACAAAGTACATAGCTCTATACCATGTTGGGGATCCATACAGTTCATATCATGGCATGAAATTGCTCCCTTTGGTAAGTATATATTGCTAAGCATGTTGTTCGTACAATAACAGTAATCTGATATATTTTTTTCAGTCATGTTATCCCATGCTATTTTTTCTATATTTGTCTTATAGTCTGCAGGCAAAACAGAAGGTATGCAATTCATGTTTATACACAGGGAAAATTGTATATGATCACTGGTAGCAAATTCATAGTTGACACGAATGTCCTGGATGGAGTCATGAGCATCCACTGTACAGATACAATGATCGAGCCACGAGGTCGTATGCCATGCATCACTAATGTAGGTGTAACTGCTGTTAGGCAAATGCACCTTACTAGAGAGAATTAAGCCATTGTCATTACAGAATTGCGTTAAATGATTAGCAAATGTAGAATGACTATCTGCTACATCTGCATTTAAATCTCCCACAACAAAAAAGCATGTACACTCATTATCTTGCATAAAAGACATAATAAAAGACAATCTATTAAGAAATTCTTCTTCGTTATCAGAACATTCATAAGGTGTGTATATGTTCAAAACAATAAAGTTTTTATCTTCACAGGTGAACTGAATCCCTATGGCCCAATCCACATCCAGTCTAATCACACTGACCAGTTGATCATATTTTTTATGCCATAATATTGCAACACCACCGGCTATTCTTCCCCGAAGTATTCTGGTATTAAAATCGGTAGTGGATTCACCAGCGCCATAAAAGTCTTTATGTATGCAGTTCAGCTTCTCCAGGTCCTGTTTTGCTAAGAATGTCTCCTGCACACATAGTACATCACAAGTTTCCAGTAATTTGTCCACCACTAAACGACGTGCTCTGTCTGATTCACTGTGTCCAACACGCAGGCCTCGCGCATTATATGACACAATATTAATACCAGTCATTTATTCATCAGGAGCTGCGTGGCCGTTGTTTATCTGCGGTACAGATGCAGATATTTTTTCTAGCTGCTGTATACTAGCTTCTGATGTTTGAGCCAAAGGGATACTGTTCACTTTTGGTCTGCGCGCCTCAAAGTAGCGACGCACATACACACCCGACGGTCATAAATTTGGATCGTACATTTCTGCAACTTCAGCGCACTCAGCAGTTATATGAAACGAGCTAAATCGGTTACGCATTGAGTCTATCTTCCTGCATGTCACCAACTGACCCAGTTTTTCAGTCAGATAAACACGCAGAGTGTCAGTATCAAGGTCAGGAGAGAATTTCGTAGCAAAGACACTTACCAGCTTGGTTTTAACCACTGGGATGTTGCTCACTGTGCCTGTGCCAATTATTCCTCCTTTGCGCTGCTCCCGCAGCTTTGAACGATTTTGTACTCCCTGTCCCAGTGACACAGCTCCCTTCAAGGGTTTCTGTGGCTTCGGCTTCCCCTCCCTCAAAACAGTACTCCAAGCCGGAGACAGGACTTGTTGATTGTGGACCTCTTCTGGTTGCTGCTGTTTAGCATCTTTTCCACGTAGCGCCTCAGCTTGCGTTAATCCATGCACGGGTTCGTCAGCCCGACTAGATTCACGAGGTGTTTCACGAGGTGTTTCAATATCCGTCAGCCGGCGCTCCAAATCCACTGTCACTCGTCCAAGATTCTCACTGGTAGTAGCCTGAGCTTCCATAGCTCCTCTTAGCATGGAGACTTCCTGGCTCAGACGTTCCATCCTACTGAGCAGGGCCGAGGCATCGAGGTTACCAAAACCTACGGGTGGGAGGTCGTCCAAAAAGTGCGAAACAAAACGGGGAATATTCTCACCACGCTCGTTTAACAACTTCAAGCAGTCCTTTACATTATTTACATCTTTCTGTGCGCCTTTATGCTTGACGTTACGCTGCTTTGCTGGGCACAGTTCGTACAGAAGTCGTTTGGACTCCTCGATCCATTCAGATGAAAAATTGTTTGTGGCCAACAAAACAATGTCATCATGCGGCAATGTTTTTATCTTAGTGTAGATAAAATTTAAAAACTCATCTTCCACTATTATTTTGCCGCAAGTAGTATTATAGACTTCAGGTCTTACACGAGAAGAAATATTGTCAGAATGGCCTGCTGTTGCTCCCGCTGTCGCAGCCGCCATGGCCAAAAAAAGCTCAAGAAGCAAAGAGTACGAGGTTTGTTAATAATAATTAACAATAAATAATAATTTACTATAATATTCTTTCTTATGTTTCCTTATAATCCCTACTAATTTATTTTTATAATTTTTATATTTTTCTTCAGCGCTCTGACTTCGCAATTTCAAGAAACATGAATACAAATAATTCTTTTTTTACAAGCATTTCTCAACCCTTTTGTCATCCATGGTTGATCAACCTTATTTCTCTTTGTATGATTTGTTTGCACACAATTCTTTTCATACAGAGCCTCCAAGATATTCATAAACTCATCATATGCTCTGTTCGCATCATCAACATACACATCACTCCAGTCTTGTTTATCCAGATCCTCTTTCAATTTTTCCAAAACTCTTTTTGACGTGTTTATGATCTTTTTCTTCGTTGTAACTGCTTTTGTGATATTTTGATCATTTTTATAGATTGTGAAAACTGGTAAATGATCACTTAAGTCGGTCGTTAAGATACCACCTATCACGTCCCCATTTGTTATATTTGTGAAAATATTATCAATTATTGTGGCACTATGAGTTGTAATTCTTGTTGGCTTTGATATCAATGGATACATATTTAAACTGTACATTGAGTTTATAAATGTGCTTATGTTATTTGAATCTGTTTTATTTCCCATATCAATGTTAAAGTCTCCACACAAAAAAAACATTTTTATTAAAACTCTTCTCCATTAGCTCCAAGATTTTATCCGTGAATGTTTCTATATTTGCTCCTGGTGATCTATATACACAACTTATTATTATTGTAATAATATAGGAGTTATTAGTCAGTTTGCTGACTTATCTATAATTTAGATGATAGATTTGAGCAAGTTTAGACTGACACAAATTTACCATCAGTTTTACGGGTTCTCAACTTTTTCAGATTAAATCAATAAATCTGTGGCTCAGTGACTAGACAAAATGTAATTTCATGAGAGACTTCAATTTATGTTGGTCCACTAGAAAAAAGACCTTTTATTGAAATTATCATAAAACATTAAACATTTGTATCGATATTAGCTCTGATCTACTAAACTACGTTGACAAGAATTCAAATTAAAATCAAACAGACAGTTAGGAACTTTTTTGTTGGCACATTTACTTGACAGATTAATGGCTTATGAAAAAGAAGAAATAGGAGGAAGAAGATAAGTGAAAGCTAAGTTAACCGAAGTTAATTATTTTGAAGCTACAGGGTGGCACCTTCTCCCAAACAGGTCCAGCTGTACTTCCGACACGTGCAGCATACAAACAAGCCTCTTTACCTGGTGACGATACGTCCCCTGGAGATGAGGGCTGAGAAGTTTGTGGACACTAACGGACTGTGTGGTCCAGCTCACGTCCAGTCGACTTCGTGCGTGTATGGCTGATTCAGACGAGCGGGAGCACGCTTTCACCGGCAGGAACAGGCCCAATCGCACTAACGGATTTTCAAAATAAAACTTCAGAAAACAAATTCTTCCAGAAATGAGTGTTTTGAGACACAGTAGGCTTTACTGTGACTCCAGCTGAGACATGGGTCTAATTGGCATATGACCGGAACGTTTCCAGCTTTTTCCAGAGGAAAACCAGTTCTTAGGAAGTTCTTCCCTCCGACACTAAAGTTTAAAACGGAAGTGGATCTTTATATGGGAGGCGGGGTCTCCCCCACCTCCTCAATAACTATTGGCTGGTTTAACAAAACAACGGATGGAGTTTTCATCCCATAGGCAGAAGTGTCTCTGACGGACAACAGGAAAACTGTTTACAGAATCGGCCAGATGGCCGCTTGTGAGCACAGAGAATATTATGGCTAACTTCACAGACAAAACAGAGAAGGAAGTTGCAAGTTAAAAGTTTACCCTGAACTGTGCCATAATATTAAAACCTGCTTGTTCTGCAGAAATAAACCAGCAGAAGGGTCAAACTCATGCAAGTAACAGATCATCATTAAATGACAAAAAGTATACTGTAGATCAATTCTGAATTAACACACATTAAAAAGAAAGTTCAATCTGATTAATTGGTGTCCATTAATTCAAAATAATTGTAACAAAAATGGTGTCCACTTGTCTCCTTGAGAGCTTCAAGAAGGTGTAACACTGAGAGTTTCAGAGATGTGGAGAGGCCCACATCCCATACGGACATGAGGGTGCTATATCTCTACATTATGTTTTTATCGTCTTTGTTTATAATTTCTATTGTTATAATTTCCATAATATTATCAACTATTATTGACATTTCACTATTTAATTTACATTTTATTTCATTATTGACAAATAGAGCGACTCCACCACCTCTTTTATTATTTCTGTTCATATGATATAATTCATACCCCTCGATGTGAATATTACTTGTGTTATCATCATTGAGCCATGTCTCTGACAGCGCTATTATCGTAAAAGTTCTATTTAACTGTTTTAAGTAATCTGTTATTTTGGATATGTTTGCATTTATACTTCTGCTATTAAAGTGAATAATAGAGAGAACTCCATTTGATATATTGATGTCATTAAACTGCTCTTCATTATAATATTCGCTATCTTTTATTACAGGAAAAAAATTTGCATCAATCACATTTTCAACATTATATATTTTAGGTTCTGAGTCTTCGTATGTTGTCATGTTCTAATGTATTTGTTCATTTCACTGTATATTTTATCCATTTTGAGTGTGAGTTGTTTCATTGATTTGTAGTTTTTCATTTCCTGAACTCATCCAGATCCTCAACCTTAACTTAAGCTGCAGATAATTCCAAGACCGTGTTGAAATAGGACAAACTCATCTTTCCTGACTCTGTGCACAAAGGGTTCCTTAAACCTCAGCCTGGCCCTGAGACTGTATTCTGCAGTGAAATTAACTTGGAGTAGCTGTTCAAAAGGGTTTATTAGGCCCGAGCAGCTAAGCACTTCGAAGGCCTATTGTAATTGTAGTGTTTATTATTAGGCCCAAGCAGCTAAGTGCTGCGAAGGCCTATTGTAATTGTACTGTTTATTACTAGGCCTGAGCAGCGAAGCACGCTGCAAGGCCTATTGTAATCGCTCGATTTCTTCTAAATTATTATTAGGCCCGAGCAACTAAGTGCTGCGAAGGCCTATTGTAATTGTAGTGTTTATTATTATTATTTTTAGGCCCGAGCAGCTAAGCGCTGCGACGGCCTATTGTAATTGTAGTGTTTATTATTATTATTATTATTAGGCCCGAGCAACTAAGCGCTGCGACGGCCTATTGTAATTGTAGTGTTTATTATTATTATTATTAGGCCCAAGCAGCTAAGCGTTGCGAAGGCCTATTGTAATTGTAGTGTTTATTATTATTATTATTTTATTTATTTATTTATTATTATTCTTCCGCAAAATGAATTGGCCTTTTGGGGGCTTTATCATATACGAAAACTCACCAAATTTGGCGGCTGCATCCGGTCTGGTAAAAATTTAATAATTGTAATAGAAATGAAATGAATAAACAAACAAGCATGCACCACTTTTTATCACATGGATGTCTTAGTGTCTGTTAGCAAAATATCTCATGAATGAACCAGTGGACATGTCTTTACGACACTTTCAGGAAATAATTGTTGGATATACGTTTACAACTGCACTGAAAAAAGAAATACTGCATATTACTTAATTTTATTTGTGTAACGTTTTTACACTTAAAAATATTAAGTTAATTTGAATGCCCTGAAATTGGTTATAATAACACATGAGTAATAAGTAAATGTATATGATATTTTCAATTATGTTTGAATGAACTGTTTAAGCAGAAATACTGAAAAAAAATGAGTAAATGCAACTAAAAATATAATGTGAACTAAATTAAAAACCTGAGTAGAAACTAATAAAGAAAATAAGTAAATATAATTGAAAACATATGTAAGATATTATGGAAGCGTTTATGGGACGTATTTAAAACTAAAATGGTTTAGCAGGAATGCTTTTTCATTTCAAAGTCAAGCTGCCTTTTTTGAGTCATAAATAAAATTTAAAATGAATAAACCAAACTGCATTTTCATTTTCTTCTTCGAGACTGCTCAATTTGTAACTTAATTAAAATGATAAGTAAAATAACATTTAACATTTAATTTTCAATATATGTCTAAGTAAAAAGTGGCCAAAATTCATTTTGAAATCTCAATTTTGAAAATTAAAATGAAATAGCAGAAATGCTTTTTAATTTCAAAGTCAAGCTGCCTTTTTTGAGTCAGAAATAAAATTAAGATTAAATCATTTTCATTTTCTTATTCAGCACTGTTATATCTCATTGAACTACAGAGCAAACTGCATTTTCATTTTCATCCTGCACCCCTGCGCTCAAAGTGTGACAATATTCAATCTCAAAAGCAAACCCAGAGTAATTGAGACGAAATTAAAACTAAAATGGTTTAGCAGGAATGCTTTTTCATTTCAAAGTCAAGCTGCCATTTTTTGAGTCATAAATAAAATTTAAAATGAATAAACCAAACTGCATTTTCATTTTCTTCTTCGAGACTGCTCAATTTGTAACTTAATTAAAATGATAAGTAAAATAACATTTAACATTTAATTTTCAATATATGTCTTAGTAAAAAGTGGCCAAAATTCATTTTGAAATGTCAATTTTGAAAATTAAAATGAAATAGCAGAAATGCTTTTTAATTTCAAAGTCAAGCTGCCTTTTTTGAGTCAGAAATAAAATTAAGATTAAATCATTTTCATTTTCTTATTCAGCACTGTTATATCTCATTGAACTACAGAGCAAACTGCATTTTCATTTTCAGCCTGCCCTCCTGCGCTTAAAATGTGACAATATTCAATCTCAAACGCAAACCACGAGAGTGACGTAATGCGCTTGTCAGACAGCAGAGGGCTTGCGGAGTTTTAGACAGGAGGAGACAGTTTCACGAAGCTGAAGTTAGCTTCCGATTCCAGCTTCCGATTCGGCAAATGACTAAAGGGACATTACAACTAATTTTTCAGTACCTTGAGCGGGTTTAATCTGCTCTAGCTCAAAAACTACAACACCTAGACTCTTCAAACCAGGACTATATTGTTCTACACTAATAGAAGAATATATAAAACTAAGTTTGAGCTTTGTGAAACGTTTTGCTGATTTGTGAAACTTCCACAAAGTTTGTTTTTCATCATTTTTTTGTCTACTGGACCACATTAGACCTGGTCCAGGTCAAAAACCACAACACCTACACTCTTCAAACCAGGACTATATTATTCTAGACTAATAGAAGAATATATAAAACTAAGTTTGAGCTTTGTGAAACGTTTTGCTGATTTGTGAAACTTCCACAAAGTTTGTTTTTCATCATTTTTTGTCTACTGGACCACATTAGACCTGGTCCAGGTCAAAAACCACAACACCTACACTCTTCAAACCAGGACTATATTGTTCTAGACTAATAGAAGAATACAGAAAACTAAGTTTGAGCTTTGTGAAACGTTTTTCTGATTTGTGAAACTTCATTAAATTAAATTTCATCAATGTTTATGCCTTATGCTTAAATGAATGACAGAATGACCCAGGGCACAGGTGTATGTCAAAAATAATTTAAAACTTTATTTAACATGCAACAAAAAGGCTTTCCAGGAGGCACAAAAAATTACTTGGCATGGAACTAGAAATCAAGGGAACAGGGACATCACACAGGCTGGTTTGACAGCACACTGCTCAGACAAACACTTGACGTCAAGAGGCACATTGACAACCTTCCCCTCTCAAGCTTGCATTGTTTTCGAACCACAACAGGCTATCTTCATAACCTGGCATGTCATCTACTTTGAATATATAACATTTATTCTACAGTAATAACATATTTTTTTAGAAGAATGTAAAGAAAAGCATAAATAAGAAAGTCTCTTCTTCTGTGTTTTTGTTTCACCTGTTAAACAAGTATTATTTAAGAAAATGGAAAAATGCAAAACTTAGTACTTTTTACAATTTGGTTTCAAAACTCTTTTTTTACTTTAAACATTTGAAACTTGACCAAAGTTTGTTTTTCACCATTTCACTCTTCAAACCAGGACTATATTAATCTAGACTAATAGAAGAATATATAAAACTAAGTTTTAAGTTTTTTTACTTTAAAGTTGCAGTATGTAGCTTTTTTTATAAACATATTTCTTCTCTCAGTCACTATTTTTTGTCAGAGTGATGTTAAACAGGTAATCTTTGAGAAATACTATATTCCTCTGGCGTCTCCCGGTGGTTAAAATAGCATTTATAAAAACCAGAGCGGGCCGTTTTTGACCAGCCAATAAAAACAGAGTTATTTTCATGAACGAGCTTCCCCCGCCCTCCCCCCGCCTCTCCCAGCGGCAGCGCGCAGCAGCCGGGCAGTGGGCACGCTCCCGTCTCAAACAGTAGCTGTTTCAAGATGGCGGAGGTGGCGAGAGCCTCGAGTGCTCAGAGGATTGCAAAGCGATGCAGAGTTAGCAACTTTCCTGCTTGAAAAGTAAGTGTCTTTGCTTGACTCATGTGATAGCGCAAATGCCATGATATTATCTACAACAGGCTAAAATCGTTTTCCGGCCTACAGCTGACGTGATGCTAATGGCAGCAGCTAACTCATTCAACCTCAGTATTGTTTTGATACGTACATTTAGTTATCCTAACTTATTGTATTGTGGATCAGCATGCAGATATGTTGAAAGTACTGTAACTGCGCTGTCTGTGTAAGAGATGCATGATCAAAACAACTAGCAATTAGCATATTGTCTGCAGATCATTTGGTGTTCATAATCTAAAAGTCTGTTAGTTGTACTACACAATATATGTTGTTGATGCATACATCTCAACCTCTTTGGACGTTTACCTGTATAAAGGGCCTCAAAAATTATTAAATTTTGGAATCAAATCTGTAAAACTTGCGGTGGGGTGGACGAGTTTGCTGCGGACATGAGCCTGCAGTGAAGCAGGATGAAAGGAGAGCATAAAAAGTTCAAATTTTACTTCTAGCAGCAGAACAGGATGGAAGATGGCTGTTTGATGCTATTTTTTAAATCATCCTACATGCTTTGATATGTTAGATAAATTTGTCATTGTGTGATAAATGTGTTGAAAAGAATATCTGATTATTGTTTGAACTACATTATATGTTTTTATGCAGAGATGATGACTTTGGGGAAGGTCTCAGAAGTGAATTTGGGGAGACTCCCATTCAGGTTTTGGAAACAAGGTAAGTAAGGGGAAACTGTATTTATGTCAAGATTATTTTATGGTTTGCACTGCAACTAATATAACTGTGATCATAATATTATTACACAATTTTAAAATGTAGATGGTAAGGTTGTATGTCTAATATTGTTTATGAAATGTATTTCCACCAGATATTACGGTAGGCAGAAACAAAAACCAAAGTTTAATAGTTGTTTTTATATAATCCATCCATCCATCCATCCATTTTCTTCCTCTTATCCGGGGTCGGGTCGCGGGGGTAGCAGCCTAAGTAGGGAGGCCCAGTCTTCCCTCTCCCCAGCCACTTGGAGCAGCTCCTCTGGGGGAATCCCAAGGCGTTCCCTGGCCAGCCGAGAAACATAGTCCCTCCAGCGCGTCCTGGGTCTTCCTCTGGGTCTCCTCCCGGTGGGACATGCCCGGAACACCTCACCAGGGAGGCGTCCAGGAGGCATCCTAACCAGATGCCCGAGCCACCTCAACTGGCTCCTCTCGATGTGGAGAAGCAGCGGCTCTACTCCGAGTCCCTCCCGGATGACTGAGCTTCTCACCCTATCTCTAAGGGAGAGTCCAGACACCCTGCGGAGAAAACTCATTTCAGCCGCTTGTATCCCAGATCTTGTTCTTTCGGTCATAACCCAGAGCTCATGACCATAGATGAGGGTGGGAACGTAGATCGATCGGTAAATTGAGAGCTTTGCCTTTTGACTCAGCTCTCTCTTCACCACGACAGACCGGTACAGCGCCCGCTTCACTGCGGACGCTGCACCTATCCGCCTATCAATCTCACGCTCCAGTTTTTATATAATGTATTTCTTTATTGTTATGGCTTTTCTGTGCTGCAATTTTAGTGGACATAAAATTAGAATAATACAGATGCACAATATTGACAATAAATATCTTTGAAGCTTATTTTTTTTATTATTTTATTTTTCTAACCACGTCACAGAAAATGTACAACTTTATAAATTTAAGAATTTTTAAAAAGATGACTTAATTAAAATTCTGTGTTCATGTATAACATACACAGACCAAAAACATGCATGTTAGACTGATTGGTAACTCTAAATTGACCCTAGGTGTGAGTGAGACAGGTCTCTCTTGTAAATGAGTCCCCGTGGCTCAACGAGGCTAGCCTGTATAAATAAAGGTTGAATGAATGAATGTTCTTCTTCCTCAGGTTGTCAGCGCTGTCCTGTTGATGATGATGGTGGTGGTGGTCCCACAGACAGCAGCAAAGCCACACAGGAAGTCCTTTGAAGGATTAGCAGAAGAAACGGTCCCTCTGCGTTTGGACCCAAACAATTTAGTTCCCAGCCTAAAAGTCAGTTCTTTGGCCAGCGACTCCATCTCACCGTGGACCTACAAGTGAGGCTTCAGCTCCTCAGTGTGTTGTCCTTCATGAAGCTCAGAGTCCTGTTAACAGTTTTTTGTCTCCTCTCTGTCCTCAGCATCTCCAGGGATGACAACATGTTCCCTCATGCGCTGTCGCAGGCTCACTGTTTGCTCAAAACCTGCCTGGACCACCAAGGACTGGAGGACGGGGGCCTGGAGTCCCGTCCCATTCTGCATCAGGTGCTGGTTCTGAGGCGAGTCAAGACGCCAGGGCCAGGCACAGCTACCACTACCGCCTGGAGTCCAAACTCATCTCAGTGGGTTGCACCTGCGTGAGACCGAAGGTGATCAACCAGCACTGAGGACTGACCCATGGAGACCAGATGAAGACCATCTCCACGTGGGGTGTCCTCCAAAGATCTGTGGCAGGGTGTGGCCTTGGGGCAATTTCAATCCCAAAAATCCTCAATTAAAAGAAAAGAACTTTTAAACGAGTTGATGAAGTTTATCAATGAACCTTAATTTTTTTATTTATATATACTGTATATATATATATATATATACAGTAGTCATTCATTCATTCAACCTTTATTTAGTCAGGTAAATCTCATTGAGCCTCGAGGGCTCATTTACAAAAGTGACCTGCTACTAACTAAAGAATGATGAACAGCAATGGTAGAATATGTTCATCATTCTACATTCATATATATATATATATATATATATATATATATATATATATATATATATATATATATATATATATATAGATATATATATATATAGATATATATATAATATATATAGATATATAGATATATATATATATATATATATATATATATATATATATATAGATATATAGTATATATATATAGATATATATATATATATATATATATATATATATATATATATACATATATAGATAGATATATATATACATATATAGATATACAGTATATATATAGTATATACTGTATACTGTAGTTATAAATATAGTTATTTTTTTATATAGATACCTATATTTATAACTATATATATATATATAGTATATATACATATAGATACCTATATTTATAACTATATATATATATATATATTATATATATACACAAATGAAAGAGTGGAGATCAGGTGGTTCTCTATGGACTTTAGATGTTTGGACAAGCTGACAATCTGGAGAAGCTCCACATATTTATTGACCTGACCCACTTAAGTGAAGACCAGATCAGTCACCTGGGCCCTGCTTGCTGTTCTGTTGCCCTGAAGGCTGCAGGTTAGGAAGAATTTGGAGTTAATTAAGTTCTGTTTAATTTCTGTCCAGTTTTATTAAAAAGTTATTTAAATCAAACTAAGTACACAACAGAGTATTTAACATCAGGGTGGATGCTCAGTGCTTTATTTATGGTTATTTAAGTGCGTTATGTAACGGTTTGATGATCCTTGTCACATATTTATTTAGGTTTTTTGTGTATTTATTGTCTAAATAAATAAATAAAAAAGATTTTGTCGCTGTGTTCTTTCAAATAGAAAATTATTTCACTGCATGTTCATGAAGAATCATCAATTTAAATGTTTGCATGAAAACAGGGTGACTATGAGAACTGTTTGTTTTCATCAACTCCCCCTGTGAGCATCGAATCTCATTATGTAACAAAACCAGAATATGAACAAGTCCAGCTGTTTTCCTCTTCTTCGGACCGTAGGTCCCTCTGGGTGTAAATTCCTCGTCTGAAGACCATCGAGAATGTTTCAAAACGATGCGTAACACAGATAAAATGTCACACACTGCAGCAAAGTATTATAACATAACTTATTGAAAGGGTTATACATAATTTACGATACTTTATTACAAATACGCAAAGATTTGAGAAGGAAATAGTCGATCGGGTGACTGCGCCGACGCCATCTTAGAACTGTGTTTACAATGCATGCGCGTTCACGAGACAGGCCAAGCTGTGGAGGAGGAGCTAAGGAGGCGGAGTTGCAGGTCAGCCAGAGTGCAAGGGGGAGGAGGGAGAAGGGTTTCTGCTCGAAAATTTCCTAAGTTTCAGGGCTTTACAGAAACTGCTAGCCTGGTTGAACCAGACCCTGTCCTTCACTTTGCTTCGGACTAGGGTCTGGCATTCCTCCCATTGAAAACGATTTCTCCGTAGATTTTTGAACGGACCAATCAGAGAACAGAAGGCGTAGTTTTGTTAGCTTAGCCTGGCGAGGTCCAGGCTATTCAGATAAAAAGCTCAGAAACCACTCGGTGGATCTTTTTTTTGCTACCAGTGTGTAATTATATGGCTCTAATTTACTGACTGTTGGCCTTGATGAAACATTTGAGATAAAATTCAATTTTTTATCATTTATTTTCGTAGCGCACCCGAGGCTGTTTGGAAAATGTCAAACCGAAACTATTTAAATCCAGCAGATTTGACCAGTTCGTGAATTGATTTAGGAACTGTTGAGCTCAGAAACACT
>JBBPBX010064441.1:0-20247 GCA_038048925.1 Garcialebias charrua | reverse complement strand
AAGCATGATTCAGGATAGAGATTAAAGAAAGTTTTTTGTTGACTTAGCTGTTTAATTTTTATTTTCTTTTTTAATTTGTACGCATCCTTTATGATTGTCTGTTGTTGTCGTTGTCCATTGTTGTCATCACTCTTCGTTTAAAATTCAGGTCTCTCTGGTAAATGAGTCCCAGAGGCTTAATGGGATTAAATTATATAAATATGCAAAATGTATTTTTATTTTTTAGATTGGATATGTTCTTCAAAGTGTTTAGCATAACTTTGCTGTTTATATGTAATGCCATAATAAATGTAGTGTATGATAATACTGTTTAAGCACTTTGAGATTTTCATTAATGAAAAGTGCGTTATATTAAATTCATTATTATTATTATTATTTAAAGACGGCCTTTGTTTTACACAATGGGGTCGGTTGCCAGTGGGGCTTGTTTTGATGGGGCTGGTCGCTTGTTTCTGTCGCAAGATCTGGCAACACTGTTTTGGATCAGCACAGAGAGCTAAGAAGCTAACTCCTTTAGCTTCCAGAAAACTGCTACTAACTTGTAACATCAACACACTCGAGAGAAAGAATAAAGACACAAACCTAAAAGATGCAGCTGATGGTTGGGACTGAAAACAGATGTGTCTTCCTCCGTTTGTTCCTGAGCTGCAGCACTTCTTCCAAAATCCTCCACCTTTTCTTCTTCCTCTGATTCCAGCTGTTTGAGCAGCTGTCTCCACATCTGTTAGCTTCCGGTCAGCAACATTCACCGAGCTGTTACAACTCAATTTAACTTTCTATTCAACTAATTTGACCAGAAGTCCAGAAGAAAGGCCTTGAGTTCGTAGCTACAGAGCAGAACAACAAACAATGACCGTCAGATTCAGGAACAGAGCAGCTTCCGGTGCTGAGAAACATCACTTCCGTTAGCTGCTTGACTTCAAAATAAGAGCTCAAACAGAGCTGCTCTTCAGCAATACATTATTTACGAAAGTTCATGCTCAATAGTCCAGGTATCAAATCCGATAATTCTCAATCAGTTCATCTGGACAGTTTCTTTTTAGTAGAAACGTTTCACCCTCAATCCAGAGGGCTTCATCAGTCAGAGTAGTTCCAGCACACTGTTCCCCCACCAAGTAAACAACCAACCAGTTTGCTGGTTGGTCCACTTAAGTGGACATCTTTCTTGTCTTGAACCACTTCGACTGTGGCTGCCTGCCTGGGAGGAGTCGACGAGGGACAGGACGTCCTCCAGAAACCATCTTGGCTCCAGCAAACTGGTTGGTCCACTTAAGTTGTTTACTTGGTCGGGGAACAGTGTGCTGGAACTACTCTGACTGATGAAGCCCTCTGGAGTGAGGTGAAACGTTTCTACTAAAAAGAAATTGTCCAGATGACCTGATTGAGAATTATCGGAGTACATTATTTAGTTTCTGTGTTCCCATGGCAACTTGTAAACATTTCAATGAATTCTGTATTAGGCAGTGTTGTTGGATGGAGACATGTAAGACAAGAAAGAAGAAGACTTCAAAATGAAATAGAAAATCTAAAGGCCATGTTGAAGAGGGGGGAAAAAAGAAATAAAGAGATGGCAGCGCAAGGCCTTATTTTAATTAAAGAGGAACTTACCCCACTGTGAAACGATGGCTCCACCCACGACAAGATTTTTAAAATGCAAAGTGGGTGTGCCAAGAGACACCGCCTAAAGGAGGGGGAGGTGGTGGGTGGTTAGAGCGAGGAGGTGTGGCCAGGACGAGAGACCGTGACATGCAGCTAGCATTAGCATAATTTATGCAACATGGAGAGTGATCACAGCGACACAGCTAGTTACGTCAGTGAGGTGGAGGACTTTGAGGTGGAGGACTTTGAGGTGGAGGACTTTTCACCTCCTCTCTCTTGGAGCACAGCGGCCCTGAGCCTTACCAGTTCGAGCCGCTGGCTTCGGGCACTGACGCAGTGCTAATGCTATGTTGCTATCGCTAATCTAACTCCCGATCTCTGCGGGGGAGTGGCTCTGCTTGAACCACTTTTATATTCACGCAGCAGAGGATGTGATGACAGAGTGTACAAGACACGTCAGGGGCTGCAGTACCACAGTTCAACCCATAGGATTAGTGAAAACACGTTTTTAGACCAAATATTGCCGATTTGAACAAATACGCAAAAAACATGAAAATTAACACATACATAGTGCTATACAACATTTTACACACATTCTAGGGAGTTTATCAGATAAAAAAGTTAATTTTGGGGTAAGTTCCTCTTTAAATGTGCTGTTCACTGGTACGATGTCCACCCTGTTACATCATGTCACCCGTTTCTCTTTTGTCTCCCCGTTACCTGTATTTTTTTACATGAATTTAATCAAAACAACAAGGATTTTGTTTTGTTTTGTGTATACTGACAGTGAATAAATTAAATCAATCAACAAAAATTGGAGCAAAGTTTCATTGAAATGATGTTTTGTTCTTAAAGGGATGGGTTGAAATTACATTGTGACTTCATAAGTGCAATCTTCTTCTCAAGATAATGTTAGTTTATGAATACTGTCTTTAAAAATGCATTTAAAAGGCAAACTTAGGGACGGGTCAGCTCTAGGAAAATGTAAATTGTAAATAATTATCCTTTCAAAACACTAAGTAATTCCAGATGAGCATGTCCTGTAACAGGGTGGAAATTTGATCATTTTCTTATGCAAAGACATTGATTTAAAAAAACAAACAGGACAGCATGATATCCTGAGCTTTACCAATATCATTTTCTCATAGTCTAACAAGCCCTTCATCAGATTAAATAATAACATCAAGGGGAAAAAAAACTTTTTTTAAAGTTACCACGGTCAAATGGCACCAAATAGTAGGAACGACCCAACAAATAAACTAAAAACCTGAAATGCAGATTTTTTTTAAACATAAAGGCCTTTAAAAAGTTTCATAATTACAATTGGATATTTTCATTTCAAGCTGAGAAAGCTCAAAAATATTCACAAATGTATGACAAAAATAATAAACATGAGTATTGAAGCATTTCTGTAAGGTGGTTGATGTTTCACCCAAAGAACACAAACAGTCATAAAGTTAAAGGTTACACCAATTCAGGATGGTTGTCTGAAGGAATTCATGTTTTGACTTTTGATTATTCTATTTAAACGTGTATATTGTGCACTTTTGGTCCTCTTGGTGACCATAAAAGAAAAAGTTCATATTTCAAATGAATATTTTGTATTTTAATTTGAAAATCCATATAAATATCTCCTTTTCGTAGTGATTTAAGCTGTGGAGTGGTAATAGCTGAGCCAGACTCTGAGCTCTAACAGACCAGCTGAGATCTCAGAATATCACATGAGATGGTTCATAACATTATTTACAAGGTTTGACCAAAACGCTACAAGTTTCTCATCACAAGATGATCTTAGTGTCAAACTGTGGGATGAAAGGTGGCGGGTGATATGCATTCCTTCAATGGCAGCACGGTGGCGCAACTGGTAGAGCTGCTGCCTCTCAGTGAGAAGGTCCAAGGTTCACATCCCGGCCGGTCCGGGGGCCTTTCTGGGTGGAGTTTGCATGTTCTCTCCGTGCATGCGTGGGTTTTCTCCGGGTGCTCCGGTTTCTTCCCACAGTCCAAAAACATGCATGTTAGGTTGATTGGTAACTCTAAAGTTGACCCTAGGTGTGAGTGAGACAGGTCCCTCTTGTAAATGAGTCCCCGTGGCTCAACGAGGATAGCCTGTATAAATAAAGGTTGAATGAATGAATGAATGCTAGGCCTTGAATTGATCCAGTTTTTGTGTCTCTGACATCCAGTCAAACGAATTCTGTCCACTTCAATCATTTAGTTCATATTTCAGTTTGAACCTGCATCCTGTTGCTTCAGCTCACATCTTTGATTCTTTATTCAGATTGAAGAGCTGCAGGTTGTCAGAGATCAGCTGTTCTTCTCTGGTGTCAGCTCTGAAGTCCAACCCCTCCCATCTGTCACAACTGGACCTGAGGAGGAACAAGCTGCAGACTCCAGATGTTCAGCAGCTGTTGGATCTTGTGAAGAGTCCAGACTACAAACTTCAGACTCTGGGGTCAGTAGATGTTCTTTGAAAGTTTTCAATACAGGTAGTCCTTGACTTACGATGGCCTCGAGTTACGACGTTTCACGGTTACAACACGCATCTCCCTTTTTAAAAAAATCATTTTGAAATTTTTATTTTGAAAGCCGAGTTCCGACTTCCTTCTGGTTTTGACACCAGAAGCAGTAGCTTGACAGGCAGAAGCAGCGCAATCAGTGGAAAATTACAGGAGACCTTATTGTTGGACCGGAGGTTTATGAGGCAGATGAGCTAACATGCTAACAGACCTTACTGTAAACGCCCTGGACCACGCAAAGCACAGGCAGCTGCAGATGTTGGTGGAGCAACGAGCTAACATGCTAACACAAGGAGGAATGCCTCACCAGCTCCCAAGAAATTAACTCTTTTTTCCTTCATTATGGCTCCAAATGTATGTGTTTTTTGATAATTATGTAGGGTATGTGAGGATAGGCTAAGTGCTTATTAATACAATACTGTACATGTATATGGTGCAGTATTTATGTATGTTCCGACTTACGTTGAAATTCAACTTACGACGGGGCGTAGGAACGGATCTCTGTCGTAAGTCGGGGACTACCTGTAACAATATTTGTGATGATGTAAGAA
This sequence comes from Garcialebias charrua, assembly GCA_038048925.1. Taxonomy (NCBI): domain Eukaryota; kingdom Metazoa; phylum Chordata; class Actinopteri; order Cyprinodontiformes; family Rivulidae; genus Garcialebias; species Garcialebias charrua. The sequence continues at coordinate 15,581 of JBBPBX010064441.1, read as the reverse complement.
CAAAAGCAACCACCAGGTGTCCTTCAACACAACATCATGGTGTCGTCGCTCTACAGTGAACATCATGATGGGACTCTTTTCTATCAGGTTGGAATGTATAGCAGGATTATTGTGGACAATATGATCTGACACAGCCCTGCTCCAGACTGCTGAAGTCCACTCATCACATCTGTCCTTTGTGTCATCCAGATGTGTTCAGTGACAGCCTCGTAGTCAGCTGATGTTTCAGAGCCAGACGAGACATTCATCACCGCACAGAGTTTGTGTGTTAAATGTTCATCCCTCCAGTGTTTGTGCAGTGATGAAGCTTCATGACTCTCAGCACTTTGGTTCAAAGATTCAAGGATTCTTGTCATACCAGCTCACGTTTTTATATTTACGGTACAAAATGTGGACTCAGGTCCCAGATCAAGAAGCCTAACAATTAACAAATAAATACAAAAGAGTATAAATATCATGGGTGTAGCCAGGATTTTATGAGGGGTGGTTCGTTTAAAGGAAAAGTGGACCTGGAAAGAGCAACACGCCTCGGTGGTTCACTGGAGGCGCATCGGGTTGCCACTCCAAACTTTATCTCGACTCGGGTTCGATCCTCACTTGGTTGAACTTATTTTACGTTTGTCTTTTATTGGATTTAAAAAAAAGAGTTTGTGTTATGCCTGTGGTTAACACAACATCCTTTTTTATCCAATAAAAAACAAACATAAAATAAGAGACTGTGTGCAGGATGAGTGTAGTTATTCATGATGCGGAGTGCCTTCCCCCTGCATCATGACGACGCATGATGCATGACGAAGCGTTCGTACGAACATGCCACGTCAGAACCAACAAAGTCTTCTATCCACAGGAAAAGTGTGTAAACGGGCTGCTTAAAGGTGATGGATCCCACCTGTTCTACTCACCTGCGCGTGCTCGCGGGAAGGTAATTTACATAATTTCCACCCCTCAAAACACCATATAAGGCCACGCGTCCTGCCTCAGACAGCAGGAAGTGTCCATTCATTCAACATCAAGAAGTAAAAAGAACTTTACGCGTTCGGAGATTGAAGTTCTGCAGTCGTGCTGTCCCGCACCTGGGTCTTAATATGAGGAGCGGCTTTGATAAGGGGGAGCGCACGACTCACTGAAGCCTGCGCGACACACCAGACAAATTAAACTTAAAATTATAATTCTAATTCACACAGAATAACCTATTGTCAAGAATAATTATGGTGCGTGATTTTTTTAAACCCAAAATATTTTCTAAATAACGAAATATGCAGTTATTAGTGAAGGAAATCCATCTGGATAACAGCGGACCGACTGCTCCTAAATTATACGACAGGTCCGGACCACTCGTAAATTTTGTTCGTATCTGAGAAAAATCCTAGGATACGAAAACATTGTTGAATGCCACAAATGATCCTAAATCACTCGTACGCACAGTTTAAGAACAAATCTGTGCGTACGAACGGTTCGTGCATGAGGCAAGGGCGTAGATTTCATCTCATTATTAGGGGGGACCATAAACAGGGAAATTTTTTAAGAGCAATTTTGGGGGGGTCGGCAGGTCCGTGTGTCTTTTGGTCATTGGATTTTGGTTTTCAAAACAAAATCGAAAATCGAAAAACGGATGTTTTTTTGTTTTTTCGTTTCAAAAACAAATAATGAAAATCGAAAAACGGATGTTTTTTTGTTTTTCCGTTTTTAAAACGAAATTAGAAAAACGGAATTGCTAAAAATAAAAAAAGGGTGCGATTTGGTTTTTGCGTAAATACGGTTGTCGTTTTAATTTGTAGCGATACCGGAAATGACGTACCGGAAGTCGCCAAATATATATATTTTTTACAGCAGATGAAGACGGAATAAAAACAAAACATTCCTAAATGGCAATGGCTGCACTTGAACCGTTTTCTGCATTGATTATCGAACTTTTTGAGAGAGGAAACCACACTTCTGAAATCAGTAATGTTTTGTGTCGCCATGGAGCTCCACATTACTCGGTAATGAGTGTCGGAAGGTTTTGTATGGAGCAAAACTTGCGAAGACACAACAACGAGTTGGACGCCGATTTGGAACGTGCTGTACTTTCTTCAGTTTTCCAAGTATGTATCAAAGTTTATGGACAATATACTGCGATAAAATGAGTGAAACTTGTAAATACAAGCTAGCTGACGTTAGCTTTCTCTAGGCATTGTGTAAACATGGTGCGTTACAGTAATGGACCAGCAGGGGTCCTCTTGCAGGCCAAAAAATATATAAAATAATGAGAGAGGCATAATTATTATCAATGTACATTTATCTCGTACCTATTACCTTCACGTACCTATAATACATCCAGAATAAATATGTCATAGTTTTAATTTAGATTTTGGGGTAAACAGCAATTCAAAGTACTTCAAAATGCTAATTTCAGTTTGCTTATCTATAACTTCTATTGAAAATGTTGATTGATTAAACAAAAGTGTGTGTGTATATATGCTTACACACATACACACACACACACACACACACACACATATATATATATATATATATATATATATATATATATATATATATATATATATATATTATATATATCGTAAACACCTTTTCAGGAAAAAATAGTAACAGCCATCAAACAAATAAATATTAACTTCTTCTTTGTAACACTGAACATGAAATGTGAATTTTGAATAGAGGTCATAAGCAAACTGAAATAAGCATTTTGAGGTACTTTGACTTTGCTCTTTTATACAAAATCTAAAACTGACATATTTATTCTTGATATATTATAGGTATGTGAAAGTAATAAGTATGGCATAATTGTATATTGTTTATAAATACTGTATGCATCTCATTTTCTCTCATTGTTTTTTGACTGCAGGGGCACTTTCTGTTTCTCTTATTGTAATGCACCATGTATGAGCCACACAAATCTTTAAGAGAGAACTAATGTTGACTGGTTTGACCGCAGTACATCAGATAACATTTTACATTTGTGTGTGTGTTAGACAGGACCATCCTATGGACAGAAATTTATGACGGGATACTTGTCATCTATTGGGATACATGCTGGAGAAACCAGAGTCGGTAGGGTCTTAAGAGAGGTGCACCAGCCTTACCATCAGTTGTGACAACATGTGAGTGAATCTGGCAATTATATATTAAACAGTGTAACAACTCAAACACTGCTTTTTATAATAGATTTTTAAAAAAAATATGTATCCACTTCACAGGAACAAACACACCCACACCCCACTGAACATAAGAGGATCTGCAGTGGAAGTGGTCTCCAGCTACAAGTACTTGGGTGTACACATGAATGATAACCTCAGCTGGAGCAACAACACCACCAGCCTGATCAAGAAAGGTCATCAGAGACTCTACTTCCTCAGACGGCTGAGACGAGCTGGTCTGAGCAGCCCAGTTCTCACCTCGTTCTACAGGTGTGCAGTGGAGAGCATCCTGTGCTCCAGCATCAACGTGTGGCATGGAGGCTGCACAGTTGAAGAGAGGAAAGCTCTACAGAGAGTGGTGAAGGCTGCACAGAAGATGTTGGAGTCAGTCTCCCCACCATCACAGACATTTACACCTCCAGATGCAGGAAGAGAGCCACCTGCATCATGAAAGACCTCACTCACCCAGCACACACACTCTTTGCCCCACTCCCCTCAGGAAGGAGGTTGAGGAGCATCAAATGTAGAACCACTAGACTGAGGAACAGCTTCTACCCTGAGGCTGTTAGACTCATGAATAAATAACCAGAATAATCACTGTGAAATATCACATCATGTTGCTGCTGATCTGTTTCATGTTGCTGCTGATCTGTTTCATGTTGCTGCTGATCTGTTTCATGTTGCTGCTGATCTGTTTCATGTTGCTATGTTCATTGTGCACATCTGCTCACACAGCTGCTGTGTGGAGTAATGGTTTTCTATGATATTAGTGCTGCGTGTATTTTTTATTTAGTGTATTTTTAGTTGATGTTTTTCTTAGTTCATATCTTAGATGTTATTACTGTTCTTCTTTTACATTTTATTGTTGGATGTAACTGGGACCCTGTGTACATAATCTCGTTTCATCACATGTACCACATGTGATGCAAATGACAATAAAATTCTCTGACTTTGTTATTTCTAAAATCATTTTTTCTCTCAAATAATGGAAAAAACAGACATTAACTAACAAAAATAGCAGCTAGAAATAATTTTTCTCCAGTCATTTTTAATTTGAACGAGATTTAGCCTACCAGAAAGCTACACTTATCTTTGCAGGAAGTTATTAAAATTTGTATTTGGCAGGTTACATGACCAAATCTAGATTCTGTCAGCTATTTAAAAAAAAAACTGTAGGTTATAACACCCCACACAAGACCAGGTTTATTTTGTTAGTGGAGGGTTTATATTTATTTATTTATCACCAGGAGTATTAAAATGAGTTATAACCGTGACAAGATAGTGTGGACTCGTTTCACAGAGATCTTTCAGATGCGCCTTGAAGACGGTCGGATTTGCCTCTCGGGTGCAGTGCGCGCTCCCGACACAGGGTTGCAGTGCGCGCTCCCGACACAGGGGGAACAGATTCTCAGCTGCATCAAGCTGACACCTCACACACGTCAAAAATTAAAGCAAATAGTATGAATGGTTAGTGCTCAAGTGCTGGTTTGACGTGGGTGGAGTGTCAGCTTCACGCAGCTCAGATTCTCACGGGGGAACAGAAATTCGCACAGCACCGGGAGTTTATTTCCGGTTCCGCCATAAACGCCCGTGTTCAATTAACAAAATAAAAGCTCGTCTTTGGTTTAATCAAAAACCAAAACGTTCCCCTTTTTTTATTTTTAGCAATTCCGTTTTTCTAATTTCGTTTTAAAAACGGAAAAACAAAAAAACATCCGTTTTTCGATTTTCATTATTTGTTTTTGAAACGAAAAAACAAAAAACCATCCGTTTTTCGATTTTCGATTTTGTTTTGAAAACCAAAATCCAATGACCAAAAGACACACGGACCTCGGCAAAGTTACAGTGAAATGTAATGCAAAATGTACAGAGGGAAGTTGTTTACTTGGTGGGGTAGCTTCAGTTTGCTTTGGACTGCTCTGACTGACGAAGCCCTCTGGAGTGAGGGTGAAACGTTTCTACTAAAAAGAAACTGTCCAGATGAACTGATTGAGAATGAGCGGATTTGATACCTGGACTATTGAGAATGAACTTTCTGGTCTTGAACCACTTTGGACATGTCTGCCTGCCTGGGAGGAGTCGACGAGGGACAAGCCCCCAGAAACCATCTTGGCTACAGCAAACTGGTTGGTCCACTTAAGTTGTTTACTTGGTGGGGTAGCTTCAGTTTGCTTTGGACTGCTCTGACTGACGAAGCCCTCTGGAGTGAGGGTGAAACGTTTCTACTAAAAAGAAACTGTCCAGATGAACTGATTGAGAATGAGCGGGTACAGAGGGAAGTTTATACAAACTGCATGCATATACTATGCAGAATAATCAGCAATAATATTGATTTAAATGGCATGTATTTAGTAGTCTTAATACTATTAATCAGTACAGTACAATAGTGACACTCATTACTCTTATAATTTTTTTTTTAATGTGTTCAATCTTTGTGTTCATCTTCAAAATGAGAATTTTGCAAAATAGGTCCCCTCTAAATATTGTTTAAATTTCAGTTTGGCTTGTATTCATAGATTGCTGTGGTCAGTGTCACTGATAATCTGGTACAACATCTTCCCAAAATCTTAAAGCTTAAAAAGAAAACAGTTTTCAAGGAGAAGAAATACTTTAATGCAGGGGTCACCAAACTTTTTGAGACTGAGAGCTACTTCAGTGGGACCAAGAGGCACAAAGGTCCACTTGTTCGTTCCAAACAAATTTGCATGGTTCAACTTTAATTATAGTATTAATAATAATACATTTACATACATGTGAATATATGACTGCCTGATCACATCTGATCTGGTCTGTATTATTAAAGACTCCACACAATGATTTAGCTTGGTAAATATGATCAATTATTATTGATAATTACCAGTAGTGATTAGAACTCTCAATCAAGAACTTGAGTCCTCAGTTTGAATAATTTTTTGGCTCTTCTGTGCAAATGTAAATTGTTCTTAGCTTTGACTGGGAGTGTGGATGGTTGTTTGTCTCTTTGTCTGTCTCTGTGATGGACTGGAGACGTGTCCTGGGTGTCTCTGGTGACCTGTCCTGGGTGTCCCTGCCTTCACACAAAAGCAGCTGAGATTGGTTCCAGTCCTAAACAAGGGGGCATAATGGATTACTTATTAACTGATATTTAAACATAAAACACTATTTCTTTTATGTTAAACTCAATCTGTAACATTTGAAATTCATTGTATTTTACAAATATTTTATTAACTGTTTTGTAGAAATGAACACGTTTGTAACATTCATTCAAAATATGCCTTTTAAAAACAAAACAAAAAACAAATCTGTAGCATTTTTTAAGAACCTATTAAGAATAAAATCTTCTAGTTGCAGATACAAAATATCAATAATGTAATATAATAAACAGTGACATTTTTTATTAATCATGTGACATAAGTATTGATCCTCAACATTTTTTATAATAATAATTTATTTATAAAGCACTTTAAAACAACCCCAGCTGCAACAAAGTGCTACACATATAAAATCATTTTAACTTAATCACATCTTCTCTACTCTTTTTAAATTAATTATCTTGCACATGTTTTATCATTACTTCTTTCAAGAGCTCCACACCTGAAAATATGATGAATGTGAATCCATCCTGCTCAAAGCTGTGCTGACATTCTTCTGTCTGTTGCAGCCACCAGGGAGCTAGTTAGCACTGAAGCTAGCGTGTTAGCTGATGAAGTGTCGCTCCTCGTTGCGTTTTGCTGTTGCTACAGCCACTAATGAGACACACTTGTCTTTCAACACTGTAAAAGACCTTTTCCTCCCAGTCACTGTCACCTATGTTTTAAGTAGCTACTTACTGGAAGTTAATAGTTTGTGCTGCAGCTCACTCCCACCCAGCAGCTCCGCGCCGAGCCTGTGACTCCGGTGCTTTTGTTGTTCCTTGGAAACATTGGACCAAACCATTTGCCAACCGAGAAGGGGGAGACAAAATTTCCTTTTTTTTTTCTTAGAATAATGGTGGATTTCTCTCTTTTTTTGCCTTTTTATATTTATATTGTTTAAAGACACGGTTTCCTTTATTGAATTATTGGGGGGGGACAGATCTATATTTCCCCAAGATTGGGGTGGTCCGGACCCCCCCCCGACCTCCCCAGGATCTACGCCTATGGCATGAGGGCCAATGTTTCAATAAGGCCATGGGTGTTGGTGTATTTTCTGGCAGAATCTCTGTGGTGGAATCCATTTTGAGTGTGTTAGTGGTGCTCCCAGCTCAATGTATATACTAGAATATATGTCATTGATTCAGCTCTTCTTGAAGGCTGGTCTAATGTTACCTGTCCACTTTGCAGTGATTCAATGGACCAACTCCCCTCTTGACATCATTTCAAACTAACGACAAATCAAAAAGCTGCAACGTGAATGTAACTTGTAACTCAACACATTATAGAAATGTAGTGTAGTAGAAAGTACAGATACTTCATGTAAAATGTAGTGGAGTAAAAGTAAAAAGTACCCATGTTTAACTCTACTTAAGTAAAGTACAGATACATGAAAAATGTACTTAAGTACAGTAACAAAGTATTTGTACTTAGTTACATCCCACCACTGCGTGTAAAGGTTCGAGGTGATATGAAGGCTGCTCCCCAGTCGCAGCCTCCCTCTGCCGTGCCACAAGGTGATGCAGGTGCAGAGAACGCTCTCCAGCACACAGGGAGAGCTCCAAGTCCAGCTCTCTGCAGCTTCCTTCATTCACCAACACACAGAGATTTCAGAACTCAAGCGAGCTGTCTCTGATGACCATCAGCTGTACCTGATCCATGAATCCAGCACAGAACCAGTGCTTTAAACAGCCTCATAGGAATTCAAACAAGGCCTAAACTCTGGAGCATGAGAAGCCGCTGCACTTCCTGTGCGCTGCCATAGCAACCAGATCCTCTGTGGACTTGAGTGAAAGCTGCAGAGGAAACACACTTGATGCTGAAAGTCTCTGCAGGTGTGTGAGCTTCACTCGCTCCACAGCTGCTCTGAACTGAAGTGCTGCTGCTCTTTCTCCTGGATGATGCTGCATGACTGACTGACAGCTGATGGAGAGAGGCTGCAGACAGGAAGTGAGCTCCTCTCTCACTCTCTCTTCTCTCTGCAGGTGCAGGAACATCTGGAGATCTTAGTGGAGGAAAGAAGAGCTGAGTTCTGATGATCCACAGAGGCTGAAGCAGCAGCAGGTTGTTTGATGAGAAACTGATCAAAATGAAAAAAATGAAAAAAATTCAAGCTGAATTCAAGGTTAAAGAATCTTTCAGATTACAGTATCTGTAAATGAAGTTAGAATCACCATTTTACAGAAAGTTCACTCAGCTTTCAAAGCTCTTTCTAGTTTATTTTGTCTTTTTATTTAAATTATTTTTTCATTTCAAACTTAAAAAACACAAGAAAACTATTTACAAAACCACATTAAAAACAAAGCAATACATGCAATGAAAGGAAGCAGAAGAAGAAAATAATCTTATTATATCTGCCCCTTCTTTAAACAAAATTAATTCAATCAATTCAAACAGCAATCACATATAGAAAAATATAACATAATAAATAACTCATCGCAATATCATATATAGTAATTTGGATATAAACCAATTTATGAATATTTATTCAGAAATTTAGTTTTAATCATTTTCTTAAATATAGACATCGACTTTCAGCAGAGGGCGCCACAGGCCTGCGTGTAATAAACAGATTTTATGAGATTGGTTTTAGATTAAAATGTTCAGGGCTGGTTTCACAGACAAGATTAAGGCTAGTCCCAGACTACAAACTGGTTCCCATCAATGTTCAGAGTGTGTGCACACCCGTCCATATTTATGAAGCATCTGTCAATCAAATATAAACAGTGGAGCTTGAAAGTTTGTGAATTATTCATAATTTTCTATATTTCTGCATCGATATGATCCAAAACATCTTCAGATTTTCACACAACTCCTAAAAGTAGATCAAGAGAACCCAGTTAAACAAATGAGATCAAATATTATACTTGGTCATTAATTAATTAATTGAGGACAATGATCCAGTTTTACATGTTCATCAGCAGCACTCCTCTTAGGAGCCAAGATGGTGTAGTGGCAGGGCTTGGGACCCGAAGGACGCGGGTTCGCGCCCCGGCCACTACACACCTTGGGGTGTCTATGAGTGCACACCTAATTCCCCAGCTCCCCGGGCGCTGACTACGGCTGCTCACTGCACCACCTGGTGGTTGTTGGGTTAAATGCAGAGGCCAATTTCGTCTGTCAAGTATGGGAAACATACACAGATGACAAAAATGTGACATTTATTTATTTATTTTTATTTCATCACAGCAGGTGAGCACATGGTCAGCAGTCATCTGAAGTCTGCAGAGGTTTCACACATCTGGATGTGTTTGTTGGCACTGAGTGAAAATGCTCTGAGGTCATGACCCGACCTGTTCTGGACCTCGGGGCCAGACCGTCTCCCCCTGTGGAAACTTTGAATCACAAGTTTCCCCCAGATCCTCTTAAAGGTACAAAACAGAAAGAGTTCAATCACGACATCAAATAAATGTTTCTCAGCTTCGCTCAAAGCAAAGAAAATGAAAAATAACAGAAAAAAGTAAAAGTCTCCTTCAGGGAAACGTAGCACATGAGTGTCTCTTTTTCAGGGAGCGTCCATCTCTCCCTCTTTTAATCAGATTTGAAAAACCCATTTAGATAAAAACACTTTACATCTTTATGCAGCATCACAAAAAATAAAATACATCAACCAACAAACGAGCCTTCCATGCACTCGTAAGAAAGAAAAAAAAATCAGTAAAATTTAAAAAAAAAAACTGGCTGCTCTTTGCTTATAAAATGTATAATAAAAAACAGACAGATCAATAATGCTGGGTTTATCAGGAAAAGTAAGAACACAACAACATTTCAAAACAACACTTTAAATGTAGAAGTGGCCAAAGCTGCATAAAAAAAGAATTTACAGAAACAGCCTGTGTTTACATTCTGTTTATTAAATATGTTGTTTCTAATGTCCAAATATTCATCCCTTGATCTTATACTGTTCCCTTTTCTGGTTGTTGTTGTTTCCTCCTGTTGGGAAGGACCTCAGCAGAAAATATGAATACAAAAGAACATGAAGCTTCTGATATATTTCAATAAAGTAAAATAACTTTTGAGCTTCCAAATATAAATAAATTCCACATTAAACAAAATAAGTTTTGTTAAGCAAAAACACATTTATTGTTGCCTTCTGGGTTAAGTATTCGCTCATATTCAAATCATTAGGAAACAGCTTTGAGCATAATTTCTCTGTAGTTTTCTGACTAAAATTTACAAAAAAGAATCCCTTATTCTAACAAAGTCCATGCTCAATAATCCAGTTATACAATCCAACAATTTTCAATCAGGTCATCTGGACAGGTTCTTTTTTTGTTGTTGTGCTGAAACATTTCATCTTCCATCCAGAAGGCTTCATCAGTCAAGGAAACACACACAAAACCGATTCTTCCCCCAACAGCTTCCTCCAAAGTGGAACAAACCAGTTGTGTTGGTGCTATGATGGTCTCTTTGGCATGCCCCCTCCTCCAGTGCTGGCCCTCTTCCTCATCGACAGTTCAAAACCAACAAAGTCCATGTTCAATAATCCCCCATGTCCTCACTAGATTCTAGAGCAGGGGTGCTCATTAGGTAGATTGCGATCTACTGGTAGATCTCTGAGGTAGTACTGGTAGATTGCAGCATGACATAAAAACAAAATTTGTCTGTTCAGTGCCCTGAGATTACTTCTTTTGTGAATTGACTCCATATAAATAAACTGAATTTAATTGAATCTTAGAACATCTTTACTCAGCAAACACAACAGTTTTGTTTTTTGTTTTGTTTGTTTATTTATTCGTTTCATTTCAATTAAAAAAACAATACAAGTTCAAGAGAAAAACAATATAAAATACCTATAAAATGAAAGGCGGCAGTAGAAGAATAAAATCTTATCAATTCTGCCCCTTCTTAACAAAATCAATTCAAACAATCAATTCAAGCAATAATCACAAATAATACAACAAACCCCAAAACTTATCACACTTATTCTTTATATTTCCCTAATATTAACTAACTTAACTATATCTCATCAGCATTACACTCTTGATCTTTTTCTTAAATACAATTAATGATGCCTCTTTTTAATATCATTATTCAAAACATTCCATAAATGAATTCCCCTCATTAAAGTAGACCTACCCCGCAAACTTGTTCTAAACTTTGGCTTAACAAAAATATCAGTTCCTTTTAAATTAAGTTTAGGTCAAAATACTATCATTTTAAAGCCACAGTACTATAGTTCATAATTTCTTATCTGGCAACCCGACTGTAGTGTAGTAACGTTAAAGCTGCTATATGTAACTTTTCTAACAATATATGTTTAACATATTTCTTCACTCTGTCACTAGATTGATGTTAGAGAGGTAATCTCTGAAAAAAAAAAAAAAAAATATTGTCCCCTTGCTTCTCCAGGTGGTAAATAAGCATTTCTAAAAAGAAAAAGTGACCCACCATTTTCCAGCCAATAAAAACAAAGTTTGTAACCAGCCAATAAAAACCGAGCTTGAATTTGAATCAGCCAATAAAAACAGAGCTTGAATTTGAATTTCAACAGACCACAAGGGGGCAGAGCCATATATGGCTCTGAGGGGGAGGGATCAGAATGCTTTGCTTGTTGAAATTTTTTCTAAGTGCTGATGTTCTACAGAAACTGCAGACTTCACCTTTAATGTGTTATCGCGAGATTAGATGGACCGGGGAGAGATTAAAGAAGACGGACATGTTGGCTAGAGTAACTTGGAGCACGTGTTAATAAATAAGTATAAAACAAACTAAACGACTGCTTATTTAAACAACACAACATTTTGGCGACGAGGAGAACGTTTGTCAAGAACCCAGAGGCAAAGAAGGACAACTGAGACAGAACCATGTCGGATAACGATCAGCAAGCTGCTGCCGGAGCTGCACCTGCTTATGCTCAACTGGTCCCGCAGCTTCCGCTGAACCTCGGAGCGTCTGATTTCTTCACCGAGTATAAACTGTGGAAGGACTCTTACAGCTTCTTTGAAGTTGCAAGTGGAACAATTCATGCACAAGATTTGGTGAGGAGAGCCACTCTACTGCATTGTATTGGAGCGCCGACACAGAGGATTTTCGCCAATTTACCTGGAGACAAAGGTACACATGCTCTGTAACCGCGCTAGACGCATATTTTACTCCACGAAGAAATGTAGTCCTAGAGAGACACAAGTTCAGACAGAGAGCTCAGTGCCCTGAAGAGACAGTGGATGCTTTTGTTAATGCATTAAGAGAACTGGCAAAATCATGTGACTTTGGCACGCTGGAGAACGACATGATACGTGATCAGATTGTAGAGAAATGTGTCATGAAAAAGCTTCGTGATAAACTGTTGCAGGAAGATGGGCTAAGTTTAGACAAAGCATTGCCAACAGCAAGAGCCTTTGAAGCAGCGCATGCAGAAGCTAAATTTTTCATGGAGGGAGCTGGTCACAGAGTGTAGAACCACTTGTTCCACTTGTTCAAAAAAGCTTTCAGTGTGTAACTTTTATTACTTGTGTTATTTTAGTGTTATTTTAGTATGTAGCATTTTTTATTTCCATTGCCTTCTTTTATTGCTGTTGTTTCTTATTCTATTTTCATTGATTTATTGTTCCAGTTTATTCATCTTTTTATCCTGTTAAGCACCTTGGTCAATGCAAGGCATTGTAGTTAGGTGCTATACAAATAAAGTTTATTATTATTATTATTATTATTATTATTATTAATAAGAAAAACCAAGTTAATTTCGCAAAGAAATGCGCAGCTCGAGACAGTAAAACAGGAACAAGAAGTGAACGGAGCCAAGAGCAAGCCAACAGCGACACCTTGTGTTACAGATGTGGAAAGAACACACACACTTCAGGAGAGTGTGGAGCAAAGACAGCAACGTGCCTCTTTTGTCAGAAAACAGGACATTATGCACGCATGTGTTTCAAGAAGAAAAATAAAATACAAACAGAAAAGAGGAGTGATAAATTTACAGAAAAAAAGAAAAAGATGAAGCCAGTGAGAGCAGTAATACAGGATACTGCAGATTCAGAATCAGATTCAGATGAATTTGTCCATGCTGTTGATCCTGAAGGTACTGAAACAATCAAAGTAAATGGACAATGGCTGAAAATGGTCATAGATACAGGAAGTGGAAAAAACTTCATAGGAGAGGATTTATATAAAAGAACACTTTCTGCTAAAAATAAACTAAAATCAACTAAGAAGAGGTTTTATGCTTATGCACAAACTACTCCACTTAAATGTGTGGGTTATTTTGAAGCAGAAATGAGATGGAAAGACAATGTTATTAAAGATAACATCTATGTAATAGAAGGGAATGTAGAAGCACTGCTAGGCAGAAAAACAAGCTTTGCATTAAATATACTGAACACAGGAGAAAAAGTAAACAGTTAGAGCAAATAGACAGCTTTGACAACAGTGGCGGCTCCAGAGATATTTCTCTGCAGGTGCTAAGGGGGGGCTAAGCATTTTACTGAGGATGCTATGAAGGATCATTTGTTCTTTCAGTTCTCAAGGTCAATGTGTGTCATTCACATCACATGTGGTGCATAAGATGGAACAAAACTATGTACACAGGGTCCCAGTTACATCCAACAAAAATACAAATTGTAATGAAAATCGGTCAAAAGATCCGAGAAATGAAATAAAAATACATTAAGCACTGCTACTACGAAACAATGCGCCAATAGCAGCACGAACATGAGTCTGTGTGAGCAGATGAGGACGAGTGAACACAGCAACATGAAACAGATCAGCAGCATGAGATCAGCAGCACATAACCAAATGGTATTACAATTATTTTTTTTCATTGTGATACTCCTGACTAGGGGTTCATGAGTCTAACAACCTCGGGGTAGAAGCTTGTAGCCATAACGAAGGGTGAGATGGAGGAAGAAGGGTGACACCTTTTCCATCTCAGCCCCACATTTGTTTTTTTTATTTTTCATTCATTAAAGTGGGACACTGTCTGGTCTGTTTACTGACCAACAACAACTTAATCAATATATTCTACTTCAGTGATAATAATAATAATGAACCAGTCAAGGCTTAATTCTCTTGTCTAAGGCAAAATTAACTCTTTGAACAGGAATTATTTCAGTTTTATACGCGCATGAATTCAGATACAGTTAGACTATTTTAATAAACAGTTTATTTGGATTTTGGTTGAAAGTAGTTATTTAAAGTGATCAGATAAAATCATTTATTATCACTGCAAGCCAGGAAATGATTTATCAAGTTGCATTAGCTAAAAATGGCATAACCAGAGGCATCATGTCACCAGTTTCTGCTCCTTACTGGGTCAGTTTTGAGAGCATCACTCATCTTTGTGGGCTTCAGCTGGTGGATCAGATTGTTTTTTTAACTCGATATAATGACTGATTTTTTTAAATTTTTATTAGTTGTGTTTTGCAAGGAAAACATCACAACAACCACATAAGAATATTAACTCAGATGAAAAAGAAAATATGGTAATCTGATATTTTCTTGGGGGTGCTAAGGGGGTGCTATGACTTTTCCAGGGGGGAGCTATCCACCTTATTCTTGGGCTCGTCACTGTAGAAACGAATGTGCATTGTACTTCCTGTCCGACACCGGAAGTGCCTGTATTCCATAGGCGGAGTATGGATCGCGGGTGTTTTTGAAAGTTATTTTCATTCATTTTATCGGAGCAAACACAGCTTTTGTTTAAACGTAACGTTTACTGAAATGTCCTACCGGGGTTCAGGTACCTGCTGTGCTGTTCGCGGCTGCACCAACAACCGGACCAAGCTAAATCTTTGGCTAAAACAACAGTGTTTTCAACACGGACCCAAAACAAAGAAAGAGTGTTCCTGCATCCTTCTCTATGGCTGTGTCTGCGCGATCAGGTAACATCTGTAATTTCTTTTTATTCAGGGAGGGTTTATTAATGAGAGTTTTGGATGATTTACTGTCTTAAAATGATATATGTCAGGCGCGACCGGTGTTACAGAACACCGTGACTTTTAGCCGAGATAGCTGCTAACAAACCTTAGCCGAGAGGCCGGAGCAAACGCGTTCGCTATTTATGTATTTTTAAATTATGTCTGCGCGATCAGGTAACATCTGTAATTTCTTTTTATTTGTCCCTCCTCTTTTAACAAAACGAGTGGTGTTCCCACATTTTTAATGAACTAAAACAACAAAGTTTGGACTGTCTTCAACTGTATTACTCGCATGTAAACAAACGGTGTTTCCGGTCAACCGGAAGTCGTGTGCACATTTCGCGCAAAGCGTCATGGGACGTAGGAATAAGGTGGATAGCACCCCCTAGCTCCTCCCTGGAGCCGCCTCTGTTTGACAAGCTTGTTAAAGAGTACTCAGTACTATTTAAAGGACTTGGACAAATTAAAGGTTACAG
>JBBPBX010064440.1:0-17440 GCA_038048925.1 Garcialebias charrua | reverse complement strand
AGACAATTCATTCATTCAACCTTTATTTAAACAGATAAGTCACAGTGAGCCTCGGAGACTCATTTGCAAGTGAGATCTGTTGGACAGACAATAAAATTGGTGAAAAATGACACATAGGGTTTGGAGACAAAAAAATTCCTAACATATTTTTTATTTCTGCATGCAGATCAAAAATGTGATAATGAAAAAAGTCTCGCACACAACGACGCCGACATTACGCAGAAGGGGGAGGGGAGAGGAGACTCAAAGGCGGGTACTCTGGCGGGGGAAGGGAGGGGGGTTGCTGACCACAGCCAGAAACAAAGCCAAAGTTCTGAAATGATGACAGAATGTTTATTCAGCTGCGCTCCACTGACGTCCATGGAGTAGCAGATTTGGGAGGGCGAGAGCGTCAAGTTTACAAAACATCACAGGCGTGTTGAGATAAGACGGCCTATCAAGGCCAGTCGGGGAGCCGAATGTCATATAAACATGATTGTTTTTGGAAACAGGCAGAACTTTAATGATGTAATGATATAGGCACTTGGTCAGTTTACTGATCTTACCTATATTTTAGATGTAAATTTGAGCAGGGTTTAGATTGACACAAATTACCATCAATAATTCTCGGGTTCTCACTTTTTCAGATCATTAACAATTCTGTGACTCAGTGATGAGATGTAACTGACAGGAAATGTTATTTATGTTGATACAGCAGAGCTGAACCATTTAATAACAGAATCATAAAATTACATCACAACATATTTACATGATTGGATCGATCGGAATTTCCTATAACTAACTGTAGATGTAACCCTCAATTAGTCAAGTATTTTATTTTGGCGGGCCCACTTCCTGTGTTGCCCCAAACTCTGCCAACGTACTTAAAGCCCCGCCTCCTCCAGTGCACAGTTGAACTACATCACCTGTTTCACTGTGTTTGTGGCTTGCTGTTGGAGTCCTCATGGCAAAGTCATACAAATCTTTGCATCCACTGATTTGATATATTGAATTGTTGGTTTGTTACCTGGATCGTCACCAGGATTGCAACAGCTGATTATGGTTTAGTATGCTCCACTCTTCCAGAAGGTCTTTTTTTTTTCCTCCATTGTTTTCTCTTCCTTGGTGGATCAGATCGTCTTTGGATCTAAGGATGGCGAGCTAGGAAAAGGACCAGAACTTTATGAACTTGGAATTTGATTCATTCAGATGGCATTTGTGTCTCACTGTGCATTTGTAATTGTCTGTTGTTTTTTCTCTCTTTTAAATCACTAATATATACATCTAAACTAAAACCATTGTCTCATGTCCTCATTCACACCTCAGGCTCCTTAAACGAACCATCTTCTGATGCTGCTCTTGTAGCCGCAGTTACTTGCATAGCCCATAAATGTTACATAAATTTGGCGAGCTAGCCAGGAGCCTGATGTTGTGAATGTTTTGGTGAATACATTTTGTTGTTTGCATTGAAATATGGATTAAATTAAAATTTAAAGACAACAGAACAAGTTAAGGGTCTTATATGATGAGTCCAGCTACAGACAGGAGGTGGAACACCTGGAGAGCTGGTGCAAAGAGAATAATCTTCACATGAATGTGAAGAAGACAAAGGAGATGATTGTGGACTTCAGAAGGAACAAACACACCCATGCCCCACTGAACATAGGTGGATCTGCGGTGGAGGTGGTCTCCAGCTACAAATACTTGGGTGTACACTTGAATGATAACCTCAGCTGGAGCAACAACACCACCAGCCTGATCAAGAAAGGTCATCAGAGACTCTACTTCCTCAGACGGCTGAGACGAGCTGGTCTGAGCAGCCCAGTCCTCACCTCCTTCTACAGGTGTGCAGTGGAGAGCATCCTGTGCTCCAGCATCAACGTGTGGCATGGAGGCTGCACAGTTGCAGAGAGGAAAGCTCTACAGAGAGTGGTGAAGGCTGCACAGAAGATGTTGGAGTCAGTCTCCCCACCATCACAGACATTTACACCTCCAGATGCAGGAAAAGAGCCACCTGCATCATGAAAGACCTCACTCACCCAGCACACTCACTCTTTGCCCCACTCCCCTCAGGACGGAGGTTGAGGAGCATCAAATGTAGAACCACTAGACTGAGGAACAGCTTCTACCCTGAGGCTGTTAGACTCATGAATAAATAAATAATAAGAATAAACACTGCAAAATATCACATCATGCTGATGCTGATCTGTTTTCTTGTTGCTGTGTTCATCTGTGACCATCTGCTCATACAGACTCATGTTCGTGCTGCTGTTTATAATGATGTTTTTCCACTACATTAGGGCTTAGTGTATTACTAGTTGATGTTTCTCTTAGTTAATTCTAGATGTTATTACTGTTTTTCTCTTGCATTTGTTGTTGGATGTAACTGGGACCCCGTGTACATAATCTCGTTTTCAGCCTAAAGGTTACCTTTCAGCGTCTTCTGCGTCCGCTTTGACCGGCAGCAAAGCGGCACATCCTGGTTGGTTTTTCAGAATAAAAGTGTTCTTGGATGAGAACACTCATTGTAGTCAGAGCTTAGAAGCTCAAAGTCAGTTTCCACAGCGAGCTTGCTGTTAAACCTTGATGAGAAACACGGACCTTTTGGCTCATGGTCGGACGTTCCCAGCTTCAAAGAGAAAGTTCACATCTCAACTTCCTCACCAGACTCACTGGAGAGCAGGAAGTTGGAGTTTTTGTAGAGGGCTTAACCCCCCAAATCCACTCCGCTCATTGGTTTTCACCAAAAATAAAGGAGTGACTTTGCAGGTCAGCGAGTTGAAGTCTGAAGGACAGGCAGGAAGATAGTTTAGAGAACAGACAGACAGTCTGTTTAGCAAAACAGAGGGAATTGCTTTTAGAATGAAAGGAGACAGGATGACAACTTATGTCTACGACTTGATCACTCTGTCCCTAAACATTTCAAACAAATACTAACAGATTATTCTGACTTGTTCTTCAACTTTAGACCTAGTTCTTCTGAATAAGACATACAGTTTGGTTCATTAGATGAAGAAGTGATCAACACCTTAACAGCATAAACCATGATCAGTACAGTATATTGAAGAATAAACACTGCTCATATGAATAACAAATAACCATAAAAATGACAAGAGTTATTCTGTTAATTAATTCTGAATTAACACAAATTAAAAGGAAGTCTTTTCTGAGTATTTGTGTTCTACATTCAAACTAAACTGGAATAAAACAGTGATTTTGTCCTTCGCTGTAGGTTTTCAGAGAAAAGGAGATTCACTTGAGAGCTTCAGGGAAAAAGTGAATTCAGGTGTTCTCACCGACAGTTTCAGAGACCAGGGTGTTCCATTACAATGACATCTACCTTCAGTCTGTGTCGGTCCACTCGCTTCAGAAATGTCCAAACTAAAAATGACCGTACCAATGGAACCTGCCTCAGAAAATCCCCAAGATGTAATCCATTCAGCCAAAAGTCTGGTTTCTCGAGACATGAACCAAGCCATCATGTAAGGCAAGATTAGCTGCCGTATTCCTTTTGTGTTGATAGACCAGGAACCAGCCAAATCCAAAAAGCAGGAACCAGTTATCATAAATTCAATTAAATATGCGTCTTTAAGATCCACAGATGACAGCAGAGATAGACATATCATCAAGTCTTCCAAGTCGATGAGATATCCAGCTGTGTACATGCCAACAGGGCAAATCAGCTCGCCTACAGCCTGTCTTCTTTTTGTCAGTTGTTTTGAGGGACTAACTGACCAAAATTGAAGTCCATAGTTATGATTCAGAAGATTTTGAAGAAGAGAGGCTCTCAGACAGTTTCACAGACAAGACAAAGCAAAAGCAAAGCGGATGATGATGATTGAGGGACTGACAGAAACGCAATTTCAATCCTGTGTATGTCCTGTACATATTGCAGTTCTGACAATAAAGTTGACTTTGACTTTTGATTTGCACTTTTATTTCCAGTTTCTCCAGCAAGCTGGAGTTGCTTTTATAGTGGGAGTTTTGGTAAGGTGTAATAAAGTATCTTATCAGACATTTCCAACCAAACTCCCTCCATCTCAATGAACTGCTACATTTCCACTGAGACTCCCAGATTGCTTTCCACTCTTCATATAAAGTTGAATGTGCTTTCTTGTTTATTAGTCCTTTATATATGTTGCAAGGATTTTTCAAGAAAAAAATCCTGTTGGTTGTACTCGAAGCAGCAGTAGCTATTTAAAACACTTTGATCCTTCATTCAGCCAGGTGCGTCAAATCCAGATCTACCCAGTCTGGTAGTGAGCACAGCCAGAGCACAATAATTACTGATCAATTCTCCCAGATGCTGCAGAGGACAGTTTTAGCTGTAAATCTTACCATATTCAAGGCCTTGGCTTGTTATCCTGACCTTCACTCCAGGATTGGCACTCAGGGTCGTAGATGTTAAAGCCAGAAGAAGCAGGCACCAGGACAGAATCATCTTCAGTCCTGGGTGAAAAATGTCAAATCATTGGCAAAGTGTTTTCAGATATCTGCGTCTGTGGTGAGTATAAAGCAGGTAAAGCCTCTCCTTTAGTGTTTGTGACTTTCAGTGCTCTGTGAAAAATGTTGTGGGAAGTAAAGAATCAAAACTTCCCATTTTAGATGATGGAGCTCTTTAACATAGAGGAACAACTCGTCTGTAAATCTAGACAGAAAAATGTATTTGACATGATATTTTATCTACAATCAAAAGTTTTTTGATGTGAAGTAAAAAGTATTCACCGTCTGAAATGACTAAATGTTCTACAAGATTCTGTGTGATATTTGAGTACAGTACTTCAGTCTGCTACAATAATTTAGCCTGAGAAAAAGCAGCCCGTTGTTCTCTGCGATGAATCCGCATGACCACTGACATCTTTAATGGGAAGCTGCAGTTTGATTCAATTAGGCAGAGTAAGAGCCAACCCATGTGTCCTGCCCATTATACTGTAGAACCGCTGCTTCTCAAACAGATAATTGTTAGGTGGAGGCATTAGATCCAGGAGATAGGAGTGAAAACAACAAATCTCAATTTGACATACAAACCATTAACTGCTCCCAATCTTACCAACATGCTTGAACGACATTTAAATGCAATCTGCAAAAACACTTTAATGACAATGTACAACGAGTGAATAAAAAAAAGTCACATTACTTAACAACAATACTCAAAGCAAACCAAGTCCAAACTAGATTTATGTAAAGTTATTCCTTGTTGTAATACACTTTACTGGAAAAATCTTTAATTTTTATTCAGTTCACACCTACTTCAATGCTTTTGTGGTAAAAATCTCTAGATTTTGTTGCTGTAGTTTAAAGTTTAATCTTTATACTTTTTAAAAAACTTATGCACAACTAACACTGAGTCCTACCTGAAGCAGAGTATCGTCAGGAACCAACTTGTCTTTTGTCACTGTGTGTCAGTCTGTCAGCAGCGCAGAGTGAAGCAGGAAGAGGAACTCATGACCTCTTAAATACTCACTGAACTACTCAAACAGGAACTGAATCTGGTGAAGGACCAGCCCACTCTTCAAACTTGTAGCTATTATGGAATTTTTATTTTGAGTTCATTCTTTAACTTCATAGCTGAATCTTGTTCATGCAAGACTAGACTTTAGAAATCTAAAACCTTGACGAACCCAATATTTATTTTTCAAAAAAGAGCAGTGAGAACTATTGCGGGAAAACCTTACTGCCATCCTTCGAATATATTGTTTAAGCAACTTAAGTTGCTTAAGTTTTATGATTGGGTAAATTACAACATTTTGTTGGTAATGTATAGAGCTCATAAAAATTCATTGCCTCTAAATGTTCAAGTAAATTTTGTAAAAAGAATGAGCTGTTACAACCTGAAAGGAATGGAGATACAAGTTTGAAAGGACGGTGTGTATCAATACAAGGTGTTGACTTGTGGAATAGTTTAGAAAATGAAATTAAAACTACTAACTCACTTATAGTCTTTAAGAAAATGATTAAAGCTAATATGTTAATTAAATACTAAATACTCAAAGTGTCAAATTATACTGGGCAGCACGGTGGCACAACTGGTAGAGCTGCTGCCTCTCAGCGAGAAGGTTGCCGGTTCAAATCCCGGTCCGGGGCCTTTCTGGGTGGAGTTTGCATGTTCTCCCCGTGCATGCGTGGGTTTCCTCCGGGTACTCCGGTTTCCTCCCACAGACCAAAAAACATGCTTGTTAGGCTGATTGGTGACTCTAAATTGACCCTGGGTGTGAGTGAGACAGGTCCCTCTTGTAAATGAGTCCCTGTGACTCAACGAGGCTAGCCTGTATAAATAAAGGTTGAATGAATGAATGAATACTAAAATATCAATAAAATAATTATAATAATGTTTTTTGAACAAAAAACTTAAATGTGTGTTCAAATCATGTAAATGGCTTAAATTTTGTATCATTGGTTGAGTGGCTTGGAAATTTGTATATTTGATTGAGTTATTTTTATTGATCTCGCTTTTTTTGTTATTGCTATAGAAAAAAGGGGCAGGTAATATAAGATTATTTTCTTCTCCCTGTCTCCTTTCATTTTATGTTTTTTTCTTTTTTCATTTTATTGTTATAATGTAAAAATGTTTTTTTCTCTTTACAAAATGTAAAATGAACAAATAAATAATATAATAATAAAATAAAAAATGAACATAATGCACACTGGTGCTTGAAAGTTTGTGAACTCTTTATAATTTTCTATATTTCTGCATCAATATGACCTAAAACATCATCAGATTTTCACACAAGTTCTAAACATAGATAAAGAGAACCCAGTTAAACAAATGAGACAAAATATTATACTTTGTCCTTTATTTGAGGAAAATTATCCAATATTACATATTTGTGATGGTAAAAGTATGTGAACCTCCAGGATTTTCAGTTAGTTTGAAGGTGAAATTAGAGTCAGGTGTTTCATCACACCTGATCATCATCAATGGATGATGATCAGGTGTGAGTGGGCACCCTGCTTGATTTAAAGAACATGATCTATCAAATTCTGCTCTTGCGAATGCGGTGAGTCAAGTCTTTTGATTGATGGTAGCAGGGTGACGTGGGGAGGTTGGATCAGAGGCAGAATATGGCGGCAGGTTTGAAAATTCAAAAACCAAAATCGAGAGATTTGGAAGAATGATTTTCAAAGGTGGAAGACTGCTAAATCTTGAACCTGACTGTGACTCGGAGCTGTCAAACAGTTACAGATGAGTGCAGAGGAGAGAAGCTGGAAACGGCTGTTGAACTGAACTATTGTTTAGTTGATATCATAATATGACGTCGGTAGAATTAGAAAGAAGCAATTGGAATAGCATGGATGATAGTGAAGAGGAATAAATGCACTAACAAAATGAAGAGAAAGAGTGGAGATTTGCCCACTCTTTCTCTTCATTTTGTTCAGAAGAGTGGAAGGGTGAGGGTGGGGAAGGGTGGAAAAAAACAGAGCTAGTGAAAGAAAAAGAGAAATGAGGAAAGTACAGAAGGAACTGATAGTGAAAGTAATGATGTGTCAAAAAATCCATTTGTGAATGTTATAATAAGATTTGAAGAAAATTGACCCACTTAAGTTAACAAAAACAAAGCACAAGTTGGAGAAGTCAAATATGCAAAAATACTGAGAGACGGAAATCTTCTGATTGGGTGCAATACAGAAGTTCAGGTGGAAAAAGAGAGAAAAATTGGGTGGGTGTGCAAAATTAAAGTCAAAACAGTTATAAGAGTAGGTGAAAAAAAGAAATAATGGATCTAGAGGAGTCCCTTTAAATGTAAATATGAAAGAACTGGTCGAGAATCTAAAGCATAGAAATAAAGAAGTAAAAGGAGCAAGAAGAATGACTAATGGTCCAGAGAAAGTTGAAACAGAAACTGTGCTGGTGGAATTTGAAACAAAAGACGTGCCAAAGGACGTTTTCTTTTGCTTGATAAGATTTAGTGTTCGGGAGTTAACTTTATACCTAAACCAGTGAGATGTTTCAACTGTCAGGAATTTGGACATATTGCTAAAGTGTGTAAAGGAAAAAGGAGATGTGCCCGATGTTCTGGAGATCATGAATATGGAAAATGTGGAGCTGGAGTCAAACCAAAATGCTGCAGCTGTGGAGGAGAGCATAGTGTTGCTTTCTGGGGGTGTGAAGTGATGAAGCAGCAAACAGTTGTAGCCTACAGAAAACAAAGGTCATGCAGAAAGTAACATATGCAGAAGCATGGAAAATGGTTGAAAAAGAGAAATCGTACAGTAAACCTACAATAGAAGAGAAACAAGTAACCCAAAAGATTATGGAAATGGTTGAAAGAAAAATAGATGAAGAGAAGAAGAAGATGGTGACTTTTATTGCAGGAGTAGTAAATGCAACATCAGACATGAAGTCTAATGCCGGGTTCCCACCGAACGCGTCTTGAGCAGCAAAAACGCTCCCGACGCGCAGTGTTGGCTGCTTGTCGACAGATGTCTGTTCACACCGAACGCGTCTGAAGACGCGCAGTGGGAGGAGCGTCTTGGTCCTTTTCCGGTCGGGTTTGTTTTTTCACCCGACAAGTGTTAGCAGCATGCCACAGTATTTAGGTGACTATTGTCTACCGAATCTTAGAACAATAAACCAATAATACAAAAAAAGTGCCTAACTAGTATTAAATTTCAAAAGTGTATGTGTGTAACATGACCGGTTTAAAATCTACAAATAATGTATTTGCTCAGTCAACTCAGTGCATGTATACATATGGATATGTACATATAAACATTCCAAAATGCATTTATTAAATCTGTAAATATATGTATGTCCCGTCGTCGTTGCGTCATCACATAGCAGAGTCTCTCCCGATTGGTTGCTGCTACGCGGCGAGCAGCCAAACTAGGTCAAAGTTCAATTTGTTGAAGTCGGGCAACGGCTGCTCTGGACGCGCCACGTGCGCGAAAAAGGACTGCTGCGCTGCTTAAACTGCTCAAAACGCGCCGCGTCACGCTGCGCCGCGTCACGCTGCGCCGCTCCTCGATGCGAGGCCACATAGACTTTGCATGTAAACTGGCTGCTTCGGCTGCTCAAAACGCGTTTGGTGTGTAGCCGGCTTGAGACAGAAAGAATTCAGATCATTGTGAAAGCAGCTTGTCATCAGCTATGTTTACATGGGCAAAATTCTGTGACCGGATTGAAATGTGCTCTGATTGCATAATTAGATAGCACCGTTTACATGGGCACAATCCGTTCATGACGAGTGTTTACATGCAGCAGGCTTTTATTCTGATCAGAAGTTCTGACATGCGCAGAGTGGTACACTCCCCTTAAAAAAAAAAAAACGAAGAGGAAGTTACTTTCGTAAAAACCACAGAAGAAGAAGTTACTTCCGGGACGAAAGTAAACATACGCGTCCAAAATGGACCCGCACCAGATTGTAATGACGGAGACTGAGTTTTTACTGCACTCCCTGATTGAACTACAGGTGAAGCAACGCATGCTTTTAGTTTTTTTCATTCGCAGTATAAGAGCGCTGGCCGTCCTGTGTCCTCCAAGCTGTCGTGGACAACAATTGTTGGTAAGACGATAAAAATGCTGTATGCTTTAATAAACTTTTTTGTCCTTTCCTTTTCTACCTGTCTATGCGTGATACTGTCTGTATTTGTTATTAATTACTATTTTTCCTCTGTTTTCCTCAGTTTCTGGAGAATCAGTATAAGGGGCAGATATAATAAGATTTCATCTTCTTTCTGCTCCCTTCATTTTATCCTACTTGTATTCTTGTATCTGATGAAACTGTCTTGTATTGTTCTTTTAAAATGAATGAATAAACATCAATCAATCAATCAATCAATCAATCAGTTGCAAGATGCCAGGCTGTGCCCATGATGCCAATGTCCTGCGTCACTCAGACCTCTATCAAAGGGCTCATCTGTTGCCAAAAGTAAGGCTAATATTTACTATATTGTACAGTATTTAGTATTACTACAACTATTACAGCTTTAGCTGTAAAGTTTTATTTAATTTTTTTTGTTTGAACCATGTCTTTAAACAAACAAAAAGTCAATTGTTGCCAAAATGTAAGGCTAAAATTTACTATATTGTATTTATTATTACTACAACTATTACAGCTAAGTAATCAGTAGACATACTTAGCTGTAAAGTTTTATTTAAATAAAATTTGTTTGAACCATGTCTTTAAACAAATAAAAAAGTTGAACACTAAATATTGGCATGTCCTTTTTTTGCAGTCTGTGAGGAACATTGAAGCAAAGGACGTCCGTCTCTTCATTGTTGGTGATCCTGTGAGCATGTTGGACTGGCTCGTCAAAGGATACCCAAACTCTCCTCGTCTGACTCCTCAACAAGTCATTTAATGTTTACCTTAGCTCAGTCAGGTGGAGGTAGAGATGACCTTTGGGTTGATGAAGTCACAGTGGAGAGTTCTTCTAAAAAGATACTTGTCATGTATTTGTGTTCACATGCAGTTAACATTTGTATAAATATATTATCACAATAAAAAACTGCAAATACTATTGAACATCTGAGCTCTTTAATGGACCAAACATTTTTAACAAATTATTGTAAACAATTGATATTGCTTGTTTGAAACATGTTTCATTCTTAGTGCAATTTGAGGTATATCAGAAAAACATAAAAATTAAACATTCAAAAAGTGTGTGCAAAACAGACGATGTGCACAGATCACATCTTGTAATGATGACAAAACAAAAAAACATTATTTGGTCATTTAAAAACTACAGTAACCTGTACTTCAGTAACTTCTTTATCAACTCATCACATACTTTCAGAATTTCAATGTATGCATGTGATTTAGGACAACAAAATTGGTGAGAAAATAATCGATTTTACTTCCAAAATGTATGTTTCTGTATCCTGATAGAACAGCAAATGTGTTTTTATCCTGTGAGTCATGCAGAAACTCAGAGTCCTTATTAAACCATCTGACTGTATTAAGTTAGGACATCTTAATTGTACCATAAACTATCAATCCTAATGTCTGTGTAAAAAATACATTTACATATCTGTCAGGGGACAAAGAAACATATGGTTGTGGAGAATTGAAACATTTTCAAATCAGTTTTGAGTTGTTTTAGTACCATGTGTGAATTTCTTGGGATTCCCCAGTAGAAGACGTGGGACTCTTGCATCTTCTGGAAGGCTTGCTGTTCGATGGCCCAAGTCTGCATGGCCCTTGCATAACCAGAGTTCCCTCGTGGTCCTGCAATGATGTTAAACACTATTACTTGTTTGGATGCAGTACGAACACCATTTCCCTAAACACTGTATAAACATTTGTTACTGTTTTTGTCATCTGGAACACAACACTCTTCTTTGATGTCCTCATTTCTGTAAAATTACTAGGACCACGGTCTTCTGCCACTGTCTGTTGTGTGCTGCTGCCAGCTGCCTCTTCAAAGATAGACTCATCATCTGAAAAACAAACAAAATAAAGTTTAACTGGACCCCTGATATGATGAAATTTGTTAGGTTAATTATCTGGTTAGTTGGGGTAGTGTTACAATTAACAATATAGTTCTATGCTAGCCCTAAAGCTACTCTTGTTTCTTATTATAATTACATTTTAACATATTTGTTGTATTCTAATTACTCCAAGTAATACAGTACAGAGGGTTAATGTGGTTTGAAGAGTCTAACTTACCAGAAAGGATGCTTTGCTCCTGACTAGCTTCGGGGCTGTAGTCCTCTCCTCAGATTCATCCTCATAAGATCCACACCGCTGCCTGCTGTGTTGGCAATTGGCCGATCTCCCATCAGTTTGTCCATCAACACGGAAAATGAAAAAGTGGTGGGGTCGGAGCCACTTCTCCCATTTTTGTTTTTAGCTTTGTAGCACTTAGCTTTCAAGCTCCCAGCGATTTTTTTATTTGCTCAATTGTTCGGTGGACTCCGGCTTCTTCCAGCTTTTCATGTACTTGTTTAAATAACTCCGTGTTCCTACACTTTTGGTCAAGGCGTTCGATAATTTTGAGCTATTTTAACGTTTCGATTAGATATGTTGCATAGCTCACCGACCAGTTTTTCTTCCCCACCATGTTCGCGTTAGCATCTACCCACTAGCTAAGTGGAGAAGGAAACACGTAGGGGAGGGGTGCGCAGCACACATGCGCAGCCAGGACAGTTTCCACAGTCCGATAAAAGGAACAGATCAAGTGTTTACATGCTCACCGATCGGGTTACTGATCGGCGTAAACCACCCGTTTGGATCTGATCACAAATTAGGTCGGATCACGCCGAATACACAAAAAATAACCCGAACGGGGCGTTTACATGACGCACTTTTGTTCCGATCGGCCGTTTGATCTGATTACTTATGTCCATGTAAACATAGCTATAGTCTAGATATGAAGAACATCAGATGGGAAGATGTAACTCACTCACCCAGCACACACACTCTTTGCCCCACTCCCCTCAGGACAGAGGTTGAGGAGCATCAAATGTAGAACCACTAGACTGAGGAACAGCTTCTACCCTGAGGCTGTTAGACTCATGAATAAATAAATAATAAGAATAATCACTGTGAAATATCACATCATGCTGATGCTGATCTGTTTTCTTGTTGCTGTGTTCATATGTGACCATCTGCTCATACAGACTCATGTTCGTGCTGCTGTTTGTAATGATGTTTTTCTATTACTCTAGGGCTTAGTGTATTTCTAGTTGGATGTTTTTCTTAGTTCATATCCTAGATGTTATAACTGTTTTTCTCTTACATTTTGCTGTTGGATGTAACTGGGACCCTGTGTACATAATCTCATTTCATCACATGTACTACATGCGGTGCAAATGACAATAAAGACTCTCTGACTCTGACTCTGTAAGGGGAGAGCTATGTAGCCATAAAAGTCAAGAAGGATCATGTGGTTAATTTTTATCACAATCCTAATCCTACAGTGGAACACAAGGAGTCTTTTGTCAAATGGTCAAGATTTTAAACAGTTTATTTATGATCAGGCAGAAAAAACCTGATATAATCTGTATACGGGAAACATGGTTGAAGGCTTCTTTAGATTTGAGAGTTTATGGATATATTGCAGTTAGATTTGATAGAAAAGAAGGGAATGGAGGTGGGTGTCTTTCTTTGATTAAAGAAGGTATTCCATATAAAATAATTGAAAGGAAAGTATACTTAGAATATGTAGCAATTCAAATATGGATAGAAGGGAAAGAAATAATGATTATAAATTATTACAATCCCTGCAAAAAGATTGAATTAAATAAACTTGAAGAGATAGGTATGAAAGGAAATATAAGTTGGTGTGGAGACTTTAATGCACATCATTTGCTATTGGGGAGTGAGAAAATAGATTATAATAGTAATATATTAGAAGAATTTTTGGATGATAAAAATCTTGTATGTTTGAATAATAAAGCGAAGACGAGAATCAATATTAATTCTGGTAAGGATTTGGTATTTGTTTTAACATTTGTATCTAGCTGCTTCCTCCCATGGGCTCACCACCTGTGGAAGGGGCCAAAGGGGTCGGGTGCAATGTGGGATGGGTGGTGGCCGAGGGCGGGGACCCTGGCGGTCTGATCCTCGGCTACAGAAGCTGGCTATAGACCCATTTACAGCCTATGTCATCAAGCAGCTGCGCGCGCAGCGCTGCAACAGAAGTATGACGGCTCGTAGTGTATTATCAAGCTACGCTAGCGGGTTATGGGTAAATGATCGCAAAGCTTACTTTAAAGGACAACACCCACCATGACAGTAACAATTCACCATATTGAACTATTACTGTAGTAGAATATTTCGTCTATTTTCATTTTTGCATTTGGGCCAGGCGAGGGTTAAAAACAAAACAAAAAAAAACAACCGAGTCCCGAATGAATCCGGAAACGCGGCCGAAAAGTGTCGAAGTGTGGAGTGACTTTTGTCACGTCTCCACCCAGAAGGAAGGGATGAGTTTCCATGGAGGTTTATGAGAGTGAGAGTAAAACTGCATATTTCCTGGTGCATTTTTGTGTACAGCTGGACCAGTGCTCTGTTTTTATTTTTTATTTATTTTATAGACCTTTTTAATAAGATATAACACCGCTGCGACTGTTGCTGGCTGCTCTCCTCTCCTCTGCCCAGAGAGGAGCGAGCCGCGCGGCTTCTCCCGTCTTCTCCCTGGCTCCCCGTTCCGCTGCGTCAGCTTTGAAGTTCGTGCCGGGGCTCGGTTCTGTCCCAGCCTTGTTGCTGGAGCACGGGGAAGCACGGGAGAGCACGCGCGCTCAGAGCTCCGCGCCGCGGCTGCCTTTCTACTCCCGACCTGTCTGGTCAGGGGAGAGAATAAAAAGCCGATGCGGAAATTAATGAATTTGTCGCGATCAAGCGAATTAAACTAGTATGTCTACGTGGATGCTGCTCAGAATATGACAGACATCAGTGAGCGACCGCTTCTCTTTTTTTTTTCCTCTCTTAGAGCAGCGGTCATGGAAGTTGATGAAGGCTTATTATAACTCCGCCTGTAACTCCAAGGCGGAATCTTTAGTGATGTGAATGCCCATATTTGGAGAGGGGCAGATCTTCCCGGAGCTTCTGCTAAAATCTGCTATAAATCATGAAATAACACATTTAGCGTTATTTCTCTACAATATAAATAAACGCTCCTGTATTATTTTTAAATAAACTAATAAATATTAATGGCGATGCAATTTGAAAACATGGTGGGTCATGGACTTTAATAAGTTAACTTTGAGCAATGGCCACCTGCTTCCCGATCCGTGTACAGTTACTGAATGGGAGGATGACGTGAGTAAGTGGCCTAGCATTCAGTGGCCTGATATTTACACGTATTTGGTGGAGAAACCTAGCGTGTACACAAGAGAAAAACTACGAGCATACAAATCACTCGATGCGTATGACTACGTTGTTTGTGGACATGTACAGGAAGTGCTATATAATGATATGGACACAGATTTCTTTGTTTTAAAGTCTAAAGTCCTCCCCAGTCAGAGACAAAGCGAGTACAATGTATGAGGCTTGGGTAATCGTCAACAAAGTGGAGAACTACATTCTCACAGCAAACTGCACCTGTATGGCAGGGTAAGTTAATTTTGGTTCTTGATATGCATAATTTGCTTCTGTTTTAGGCCACTGAAATTTTAGATTTTACATTCTTTTCAGTGTAAAATGTTTTTTTTAGCATTGCTCAGATAACTTGTCTTTACATATTCCAAAATCTTCATCCAGAGGTCACAGTGGCTTGAATTTCAAAAGCTAATGAAAATCACAAATGTTTATTTATTTACAATCAAAGTCTGAACTTGGTCAGGAAACATTCAGAACATGACATATAACATACATTGGCCTCTACTCCTAATTACAAATTGTTTTAGCCACTAAAGCATTTAATTTTACATCATTATTAAAAGAGAAGTGGCTAAAACATTTTTAACAGTCTGAACTTCACAGGTAAAATAGAACCCAGCTAAGTGCAGTCTGGAGCCCTGCGTTTACATTTTCATCTCACCTTTGAAGATGTGGATGTAATATACCACCCTAACTACATTTGTTTGTTCTTTTAACAGTGCTGACAGATGACGACATCCAAGAACTGCGGGCTGTGGACCCAGTTTGTGCAGTGATGACAAGCTTGGACAATAGTGACACGTACACCGCTTCATCTGACCACAACTATGAGGAGCATCTAGATTTACCTGAGTTTTATTTAGCACATCATCCAGAGACCTCACACCCAATGAACTAAAGGTGAAATGTGAGGAAACATTTGTCCTGCTGAAAACTAAACACACGCCCTATCAGTGTAAAAGATTTTGTGCATAAAGAACTTCGAAATGTCCGATTTTTTTATACTTTATGTTGTGTACCACCGTAGATGTTATAGGTGGTCTGTTATTTACCTTGATCTTTGCAGTCATCCAATAATCTGATGTTTGTTGTTTTAAATAAATCTTATATTAAACATCTTAATTTTTTTGTAGGCTTCTAGCCTGTTTTTGATGTCATATTCAATTATTTGGATTAATTTTGAACCACATTGTACCTGTATTTACAATTTTGAAGAAATACACAGGTTCTAATTTAATTAAATCGTTTGTTTATTGTTAGACAGGTGACAATTTATTGCACTTAACAGTTGAATAATAAAACTGAGATCCTTCCAGTGTATCCTGATGCATGCTCAATAATCCAGGTAGAAAATCCAAAAAAGCTAAGTCTGGTCCTCTGGACATTCAAAAAACAAAACAAAACAGGTGAGTCAGACTATTTCTTGCCGGAACTTCTCAACCAGGTTGCTTTGTTTTGTTTTGTTTTTTGAATGTCCAGAGGACCAGACTTAGCTTTTTTGGACTTCCAGTGTATGTTTTAACTTTTGATGTTCAGCCTGTAACGTGTCAAACTCCTGACGCAGGTTGTCATATTCATCCTGAAGTTGACAGTGCCTCAGGTTCAGATCATCATATTCAGTCCTCGGGACTACATCTTCTTGTGCTGAAAGTTATGAAAAGAAACGGTAAGCAAATGCACTGAAAAGCAGGAAGCAACACTTTATGCTATGTGACACAGAACGTGCCTGTGCTGTGACTTGTGTCTTCTTTTTTAGCTGATTAATTGTGAACAATATTTAGCTGTACACATGATTGTGGGGCAAGAACTGCCAGAAAACCATTCTGGTTTGAGTCAGAGAGTCAGAGTCCGAGTCAGAGAGTCTTTATTGTCATTTGCACCGCATGTGGTACATGTGATGAAAACGAGATTATGTACACGGGGTCCCAGTTACATCCAACAACAAATGCAAGAGAAAAACAGTAATAACATCTAGAATTAACTAAGAAAAACATCAACTAGTAATACACTAAGCCCTAATGTAGTGGAAAAACATCATTATAAACAGCAGCACGAATAAGTTTGAATAAAATATGAGCAGAATGTTGGACGACACCCTAGTATTTTAGAAATATTTATCTATAATTAATTAATCAAACAATCAATTTATTAAAAAGTTTGTTAGATAGGACATAATATATTTGTACCAGGGTCATGTTCCATGTTGGATTCTTGTTGTTGATCTGAAGTGACACTGCCAGGGCTGGGTTGATGTGATGACTTGTGCACACCATCATCTCTCCTCTTTTTCCTCTGGTACCTAAAATAAAAATATGTGAAGATGTAGCGACACACATAGTAAATAAACATTTACACATCATCTACTTTTACTACAGAGCTGTATTTCAAAGCCTGCACTACACCAAAGTATGCTAAAGACCATGACAACAGAACAGAAAAAAATAAATAGTAAAGACAGGCCAAGGCAAATTATCCATACCTTTTCATCTTCGCTCATGATCCCTGTCCTTTAGTGTACACAAACACAGAAGGTACGAAATCAGGACTTTGATAATCCAATGACATTTCCCCTGAAAATAAACCACATAGGCATTTGTTTATTAAGAGCTAGCTTATTAGCAACTAGCTTCTAGCCAACTTTCCGACCGAATTTAACAGCAATAAACTGCGTCTAGTTTTTAAACACAATGGTTAAT
>JBBPBX010064439.1:9367-20248 GCA_038048925.1 Garcialebias charrua | reverse complement strand
GCATCACATATGAACCTATATGATAATAGCAAAAACAGATATCATTAATCTTGATTATTTAAGGACAAAAACGAAATGTCTCTTGTTGTCCTGTTTTCAAACTAAATGAAAAAGATAAAGTGTTCCTTTTATCTTCACATGCAAGTTCGAGAGGAGAAATCCTTCATGTACAACATTTTGAGGAAATGTCCAGTTGAATTAAATAGTCCTTGACTATCAAACATTAAATGCACTAATGATTGTACAAATAACACAAGTTATTCATTGATGACATTTGAATTAACACAAATTAAAAGAAGTCTCGGGATGACTTAATGTATGATGTTTGATTCAAATTAAAATAATAAAAGTATTATTGTCCCTTCAGGAATAACTCCCAAAAAGTTCATTACTGAGAACGATCAGAGACGTGCTTCAAAACTCAAGGTTGTATCACTACAGTCCCCCCTTTTGGAACTCATCGCCTGTCCACGGGGATGAGGTCCAACATGAAAAGATACCACCAAATGTCTCTGATCTTGATGTAATCCAGCAAGTAAAAAAAAAATTATAATCCCATAATGTTTTCGGAAATTCCAAACTGTTAGCAGGTAATCCCACTGTGGTAAGCTTTTGATCCTTTGGAAAACTGAGTCTTATAATCCACAGCGGTAATTCCACAACGGTAATTCCATATCGATTAGAGTTGTTGATTTCATCAGCAACAATTGTTTTTATCAGCATGTAGAGGGGATTCCCCAATTGACGCAGAGGAGGTGACCATTGGATGAAGGTTGAAGACCAATGTTGAAGTATCAGGTCCCCACATTGAAGGTTGAAGGCTGGTTGGTTTCCAATCCGTGCCACTCTGGTTCTATGTGTCATGTAATTTTGAGAATCTGAATCTGAGAATCTAAGAATCTTCACCAGCACATGTAATTTTGTGGTTTTAGGTGGGCTTATGATTGAGATTTTACATTAGCCTTACCTATATGCACCTGGTATGTAAGCTATCATGGTTTAGATCACCTATAACTACCAATAAAGGGGTGGATCATGCATCAAAAGTTAAATATAGGGATATACGTCTATAGAAGGTTCAGGAGGGCTTCTGTAACGAAGGCCTATTCTTCCAAACTATTCCTCCATTCGTGATTTAGTTTTAGTTAAACTAAAAAATAGAAAAGACAATATAGTTTGGTCTAAATGTCTGTTGTCCTTTTAGACGACGACGTAGGATTTGGTATTCCCTATGAATTTTGAAGTCTATGGCGAGACTCATCAAAAATGAATAGATGATCTAGAATAGAATCGATCGTATTGGTTCAATTTAGAAATTGTGAGACCAGTGTAGTTTATGGTACCTAAAGTAGCTTTAAACTACTGTACATTGATTCTTCATTGACTGAGGTTTAACAAATGAAACTGCATGTTGGCATAGTTAAATCCACTTAAGTCTCTAACTTATCATTGATAAAAAACCTCTTTTAGCTGGGGGTGTTCAGAAAACAATATCAAGTTTCAATAACAACAAAAATAGCAATTAAGAAACTAGAAAACAATGTTTTCTCGCTTTCAATGCCAGCTGATTTGTATTGGATAGTTTGATTTATGATCTGCAATGTTTTTATGTTTTTCTTGTTGTACTTCATTGTCTGTGTTGCCTGTTGCATGTTTGTTTGTCCAGCACTTTGGTGTGGACTTGTTCCTGTTTAAAGTGCTTTATAAATAAAATGGTATGGTATGGTATGGTATGGTTTTACTGCTTCAACTCACTCCCGTCGTCAGATTCCAACGTGTCACACATAAGAACAGGTCTTAGCTTTATAACCGATGTCAATTAAATCTTGTAGATTTAAACGGTTGTTAAGGTTAGTTTTTTGTTGTGGGTTTTTAGACTTAGCGTTTCTAAGTTCTATTTGGAACGGTTTCTTTTAGCAACTAATATACCGTATTTTCCGGTGTATAGGTCGCACCTTTTTGTAGTTTTTTCAAGGCCTGCGACCTATACTCAGGTGCGACCTATATATGGCTTGTTATCACTTTCGGCGAAACAAATTTTTAAATCCAGCTCATTTCACAATTACGTTCATTTATTAAGGAAAAGTTCAGCTCAGACACATATTTGCTATAATTTTTATCAAACAAATAATTGTTTTTAAGTGTTAATCTTCTTAAAAGCCTTGCTGTGCGCTCCTGTGGCAGACATTTGCAGCAGAGCTAAACGTAGGTGCGACCTATACACCGGTGCGACCTATCTAGGGATTTTTCCAATCTATTGGTAATAATTGGATGGTGCGACCTATACACCGGTGTGACCTATACACCAGAAAATATGGTAGTTTAAACTGTTTTGTACTATCTTGTGCTTGGACGACCTTATTTTCCCATGAAGTCTGTGAGTTTGCGAGATATTTGTTGTTTGTGGGGTTATTGAAATCTTTGTCTTTGTCAAGGGCATGACCTAACATCACCACCCTGTGGTCATGGGGGACCACAAACACAGGTGAGGATGTCCGTCCATGGGCACAAGTTAGGATGCCTTTTTTTAGTCCAAGCTGTTTGCGCAGCTTATCGGGAACCGTACACAGGAACCTTATAAGTTTCGGAAAATGTTTCTTCTCTCGTTTACCTCTCTCTTTGTAATTCAGGTGTGTCACAACTGTTGGCACAGTCGCAGGTGTGTCTGATTGTTCAGACTGCGATGGGTCACTGACGTGTGTGTTTTCCCACTTCTTGACTGAAGAGGGGCTCTTTGAGTCTGTAGAAACTACGTCATTTCTGATTAGTTCTAAACTCAAATGTTCTTGAACCAAGGTTTCATCGAAAGCTTGGCTGGTTGCCGATTTATCTGTCCCAGAGGACAGTACAGCGTCCTCGGTGTGGGATCCTTGGATCTCTACACCTTTTTCTACCTGAGGTAGGTAGTGTTCAGTTAGTGCTGATTGTGTCAGCTCGCAGAGTAGGTTCTCTTGTTGGGCCAGGGTTGGGTCCAACTGTTGTGTCTCGTCTGCCTCACCTGTATTTGAAGGTTCACTTACCGGACTTGTGCTCTCGGTTGGGGAGTCATCCGTGCCTTCTGCAGTACCATCTGTTAGACAGACAGTGTAATGACCTTCAGGATCTTGTTGACTGTCAGCATTTTTTTGTTCGCTGTCAGCTTCTTTGGCAATGTTGTTGTTATTGTCCTCAATGTTATTATTGTTGAAAGCTGTGTGCTCTGAGTTTTTGTGAAAGACAATGCTGCATATCGCTCCACCAGGTTGGACAATGATGTCTGTGTTATTATCAATGATAGTGCCACTCATTGTCTCAGGTTGGTCATCCTCTGTAACATTCAAATCTTCTAACAAACTACTTACTTCCTCTGTCTCTTCCGAGCGCAGAGGTGCTGTACCTTTTTTCTGGAGCACTTGTGACTCCTTGCATGTCTCGAACTGTTGCATTCGAGGTGCAGGAGGAGGAGCAGGTCCTTGGCCCTGAACAAACCTCTTTGGGTTTTTCGTAGAGTGGACATCTCCCTTTTGTGGTATTGTGCTTGTCTCAGATTTTTCTATCTGAGTAGCTACATGAGCAGAGCTCCGTTTAAACCACTTTGAGTCACTGTTCCAGTTGGCACCAACATTTCGTTGTTTGTTGGTTTGAATATCTTGATTATCCTCACTTTCCGTAGAAGAGGGAACCTCTTCTATTTTTAGTGACCGGGGTTTGACCATTTGACCTGGGCATACCTCTGAGGGTGTTTTGCTTTGCATGTGAGCTTCAAAGGCATTTATAGCACACTCTTTTATATCACCGATGGTGTTTTTGTAATAAAACGTGAGGCCTAAACTTTTTCTCAACGTAGGGTAGAGATTGAAGCTGAAAAGAAGTTTAAAATTTTCCTCTTCCTGCATTTCTGGTTCATTTCGATCACCGAAATATGCTTTTTTAATTCTATCACAGAACAGTAATGGGTGTTCATCTTCCTCTTGCAAGATGTGCTTTGCAGCTAAGCATCCACCATGCTTAGCGGGAGTTTCTTCCAACTCACCTGGGGACAACTGTAAGGGTGTCTTGCTTTGCAGGTGAGTCTCGAAAACATTGATAGCACACGGTTTTATTTCTTCCATGGTTTGCTTTTTATACAAACCCATGGTGCACAGCTCAGATCTTATCTCAGGGAGGAGATTTTTGCTGAA
Source organism: Garcialebias charrua (assembly GCA_038048925.1). Taxonomy (NCBI): domain Eukaryota; kingdom Metazoa; phylum Chordata; class Actinopteri; order Cyprinodontiformes; family Rivulidae; genus Garcialebias; species Garcialebias charrua. The sequence continues at coordinate 16,088 of JBBPBX010064439.1, read as the reverse complement.
AGCAACCCTGAAAAGTACCTGTTCTTCCAGGCCCGGTTCCTTTATGTCACCTGAATACGCCTGGAGAATCCTGTCAAAATACATCAAAGGATGTTCACCTTTTTTCTGCAAGACATTAAGAGCAGCTGAGTAGTCACCATGCTTTGAGACAGATTCTCTCTCTGTGCGAGGTGCAGGGAGAGCAGGTATTTGGCTTGGGGGTTCTAGTTGGAACCCTTTGTTGTATGAGTCAACAAGATGCCCATACTTCCTAAACCTTGGACGCGCTACTTTTTGAACTTCCATATTTGTATTGATTCTTTGTGAAAAATCAATAAGAGGGTTCTGTATCTTAATGTGTGCGGATAAATCTTTACTTTTAATTTAACGAGAGTCAATCAAACTAACCAACCGTGTGGTTTAAGTGTTTCACTGTGTAATAAGTATTTTTATTCATAGGTACCTTCTTCCAGGACTTACCCTTAATGAACTTGTAAAAGTCAAAAGCACTCTTGCAGTGTTAACTTTAAATATAACTTGTTTTTTTAACAACAGTTACTAACTAATCCAAGCATGATTTCCGTTTAACTTACTCAAACGCTTTTCAAAAGATTTGAAATAAATGCAATATTCACACTAAAATGTTCCTAGGATGCTGCTCCATCATGCCTTAAAAAGATGTATTTCAGTTTGGCTAAACTGTTTTGCTGTATTTTGACAGTTATCAGGAGTGAAAATGGATTTCCTGTTTGTTATTTAAATTTTTATTTTATTTTAAATAAACTGGAGTGCACAGAATAACTTTAACAGATGTTTTAAAATAAATGCAGGTTTTAGCATCTATTCTGTGTAAATGTTTCCTGTTCTCATTCTTTTAAACCAGCAGATTGCAGGTTTTCAAAGCTTAAATTTACCACAATGTGACTGTAATTACTCATTCTGGCCGCTATAGAGGCGCTGTTGACTCTAAGGCCACGTTGACTACCGCTAATTCCGTTAGCTGGAAAACAAACACGGTGAAAAATCAATTTTATGGATGAGTTTTAGCCTGGATGTGACAATCGCTTAAACAAACGTTCATTTAAGAAGCAAATCAATGTGTTTAAAATATTTAGAACAAGTTATGTGGATTTTTTAGATACCGTACTCTCTGCAACTGTGCAGCCTCCATGCCACACATTGATGCTGGAGCATAGGATGCTCTCCACTGCACACCTGTAGAAGGAGGTGAGGACTGGGCTGCTCAGACCAGCTCGTCTCAGCCGTCTGAGGAAGTAGAGTCTCTGATGACCTTTCTTGATCAGGCTGGTGGTGTTGTTGCTCCAGCTGAGGTTATCATTCATGTGTACACCCAAGTATTTGTAGCTGGAGACCACTTACGCCAAAATTACACTACACGCGGTCCGCTCCGCTCCGCAGGTCGCAGCTGAGCGTCTCAAACTCCAATTTCCACTTCCTCTGCTCAGCTCAGGTCCGTCTGCATGAGCCGCTCTGAGACGCATGCACGGGATTTGCGAGATTGCGCGATAAATCAAGTGATAAATAAGTAAGTCAGAACAAAACAATTCATTCGGTGGAAGAAGGAGAACAACAGTAGAGACTGCTGCCTTGATCTTCTCTCGTAAATGAGCGACAGGACATGGTTTGAGCAACAGGAAGTGAGGTATTACATTTTCAGAATAAAATACTTTATTTATTTATTTATTTCTTGTATTGCGTTTGTAGGCGTAGTCATAAATGATAGTTTGAAAGCATTTTTGTACAAATAAATCCGTATAGAGCTAGGATTAAGTCCGCCCGTGGTGATTTTATTTTGTAAATACGGAAGTTGTGCTCGTTCCTTTTCCTGTTGGTGCCTCCGCACAGCTCCGGCGTCCGGCAGAAATAGAAAAATTTCTAATTTTGACGGACTGCCGTCCGCTCTCCGCAGCTCGCTGCCGCCGTGCGGAGCCAGTGTAAATTATGTCATTGATTATAATGGGTGCGTATTTGCTGCGGAGGTCGGACCGGAGCGGGGCGGAGCCGTGACGCGTGTGGTGTAATTTTGGCGTTACACTGCAGATCCACTTATGTTCAGTGGGGTGTGGGTGTGTTTGTTCCTTCTGAAGTCCACAATCATCTCCTTTGTCTTCTTCACATTCATGTGAAGGTTATTCTCTTTGCACCAGCTCTCCAGGTGTTCCACCTCCTGTCTGTAGCTGGACTCATCATTGTTTGTGATGCATCCCACCACCGCTGTATCATCTGCAAACTTAACAATATGACAGCCTGGATGTGTGGCTGTACAATCATATGTGAGCAGAGTGAACAGAAGAGGGCTCAACACACATCCTTGAGGAGAGCCAGTGCTGAGGGTAATGGTGGAGGAGGAGAAGTTGTGGATCTTCACGGACTGTGGTCTGTTTGTTAAGAAGTCTAAGACCCAGTTACAAACGGAGGGGCTTAGTCCAAGTGTGGATAGTTTGTCTATCAGAGTTTGGGGGATCATGGTGTTGAAGGCAGATGTGAAGTCCACAAAGAGCATACGGACGTATGAGTCCTTCTGATCCAGGTGGGTGAGAGCAGTGTGGACCACAGAGGAGATGGCGTCCTCTGTTGATCGGTTCTCACGGTATGCATATTGATGAGGGTCCTCGTTGATGTTGACGGTTGTCTTGATGTGGGACATGACCAGTTTCTCAAAACATTTAGCGACTATCGGGGTGAGAGCCACCGGCCTATAGTCATTCAGACCAGTCACTGTGGAGCTCTTTGGGACTGGGATGATGGTGGTAATCTTCAGGCAAGTGGGAACTGTCTCCAGGGCAAGTGAGGTGTGAAGATGTCAGCCAGCACCTCACAGAGCTGGTCCGCACATTCCTTCAGAACTTTCCCTGGGATGTTGTCCGGTCCAGTTGCTTTATGAGGGTTGATCCTTCTGAGACTGCCTCTCACTTCTGTTGCGGTCACGCCGAGATGCTCTTCATCTGGTGGTGAGGTAAGTCTGGTGCTGGCTGGTCTATTTGGGTCCTCAAAGCGTGCATAAAACTTATTGAGGGCATCAGGCAGAGATGGGTCTTTGGGGCATTGTTTGCTTTTACTCTTGTAATCTGTTATGCATTTGATGCCTCTCCACATGCTCCGTGGGTCTTGTGAGGTGAACTGACCCTCGATCCTCTGTGCATATGTGGTTTTGGCCCTCTTAATGCCAGCAACCAGCTCTTTCCTGCTCCTTCTCAGCTTCTCTGAGTCTCCAGACTTGAAGGCAGTGTTCCTGGCTGCCAGCAGGGTGCGAACCTCTTTATTTAACCAGGGTTTTGTGTTGGGGTAAGATTTAACATATTTTTTTATGGATACGTTTTCACAGCATGTGCTGATATAACTCAATACAGGTAGTCCCCGACTTACGAGTGCACTTACTTACGAGGTCCCGGACTTACGAGCATGCATCTCATAAAAAAAAAATTATATATATATATATATATATNAATATATATAATATATATATATATATATATATATATTTTTTTTTTTTTTTTTTTTTTATTTTTTTTATAAATGAATACATGTACAGTACTGGACAGTCACCAAGCACTTAGCCTATCCTAACACAGTTTTTAAAGATGAAGGAATAAGTTGAATTGTCTCCCTTTCACATAAAGGGAGCAAGCTCCCTATGGAGCCTGCAGGGAGGAGGGAGACAATTCAACTGACTCCTTCATCTTTAAAAACTGTGTTAGGATAGGCTAAGTGCTTGGTGACTGTACAGTACTGTACATTTATCTATTTATAAATAAAAAACAATAAAAAATAAAAATACTGTATATACTGTATATTTTTAATAAATAGATAAATGTACAGTACTGTACAGTCACCAAGCACTTAGCCTATCCTAACACAGTTTTTAAAGATGAAGGAGTCAGTTGAATTGTCTCCCTCCTCCCTGCAGGCTCCATAGGGAGCTTGCTCCCTTTATGTGAAAGGGAGACAATTCAACTTATTCCTTCATCTTTAAAAACTGTGTTAGGATAGGCTAAGTGCTTGGTGACTGTCCAGTACTGTACATGTATTCATTTATAAAAAAAATTATTATTATTATTTTTTTTCCTACGTGATCCTACTTACGAATTTTTGGCTTACGAGCGCCCCCTAGGGATGGAACTTGCTCGTAAGTCGGGGACTACCTGTACAGATGAAGCATATAATTCCAGATTCACAGAGTTTCTATCAACTGCTGCCTCCCTGAAAACAGACCAGTTCGTTTTTCCAAAACAGTCTCTCAGCATGGGGGTGCTATCTTGGAGTCAGAGTTTGATCTCTCTTTGTTCCGGCTTAGAGCGTCTCAGCGGGGGAAGCTGTACTGGGACCATGAGCAGAGAGGAGTGTTCAGAAGCCCCGAGCGGTGGGCGTGGCTTCACTGTGTACGCCCCTTTCACATTTGTGTAGACGTGGTCGAGCGTTTTACTTCCTTTTGTTGTTTTGGAAACGTGCTGATTGAAGGATGGGAGCGAGTCCTTTAAATTAACGTGATTGAAGTCACCTAAAACAATGCAGAGCGCCTCTGGATATTTACACTGCAGCGAGCTGAGTAAGTCATGATTTTCTTCAAGGGCGACTTTAGCATTAGCATCTGGTACGATATAGATAACTGTGATAAGGATCACTGAATAGTCACGGGGTAGATAATGAGGACGGCACCTTACTGTGATCAGCTCCACAGCAGCTGAGCAAAGGCTTTTGATAACAGCACAGTTTTAGCACCAATCCTTGTGCACGTAAACACACACACCGCCGCCCCGTGTTTTCCCCGTAGTCTCGGTGCACCGGTCCGTTCTGAAAAAGAGTCTGTTATCCAGCTCATACACAGAATCTGGTGTTTCCTTAGAAATCCACGTTTCCGTGAGGCAGAGCACAGAGCACCTCCTCATCTCCTCCGACGTGGTTACTCTCAGACGAAACAGATCCATTTTGTTGTCCAGCGAGTGGACGTTAGACAGAAAAAGAGCCGGCATCGGGGGTCTCCCGGTTTTAGCGTCTGCCTTCAGTCTTGCCATAATTCCTGCCTTGCACCCTCGCTTCTGACCCCGGGAGCACCGCATCCTTTTCTTTCCACTGGAGCGTGAACCGGAGCGTATCCGTTGCTGCTTCCAAGAAGATGACCTTAAGAGCCCCATTCTGCCGAGCGCTGATTTGAGTTTGTTGCTGATATCAGTTGTGCCCTGTGGTAAATCCGCTCCGATTCTTAACAGTTCAGTTCGGCTATAATTCACCCGCAAAAAACGTGCAGAATCAGGTACAAAAACACTATTAAAATTACTAAAAGCTAGGGATGAACTAGGAACCCATGAAGCTGCAGCCGGACTGAGCGCGGCCATCTTGGCTGTATGTAATGTGAGTATTGTACAATATTCATGCATATTTAAATGTACGGTAAATGTCTATGTGGGTAGCACGGTGGCGCAACTGCTAGAGCTGCTGCCTCTCAGCGAGAAGGTTGCCGGTTCAAATCCCGGTCCAGGGACCTTCCTTGGTGGAGTTTGCAAGTTCTCTCAGTGCATGCGTGGGCTTTCTCCGGGTACTCTGGTTTCCTCCAACAGACCAAAAACATGCATGTTAGGCTGACTGGTAACTACATTATCCCTAGGTGAGAGAGAGAGTGAATGATTGTTTGTCTCGTTTGTCTCGATGTGTCGCTGTGATGGACTGGAGACCTGTCCAGGGTGTACCCCGCCCCTCGCACAGTGATAGTTGGACATGGGTACCGGCGACCCCTGTGACCCAAAATGGAAGAAGCAGGTAAAAGATAATGGATGGATGGATGGATGGATGGATGGAAATGGATGGATGTGTACTTATGTATAGACCTGTCATAATGTAGACTGGAGAGTCTATGAATAGGGTAGGGAAGTATAAGCCTCGGCTTCAACCTACCATATTCCTTGTTTGGTAAATTACTGATTTACCATTTTGGATTATTTTCCTCTTTTGTAAAGTTTTTAATTTACCAAAATAAAGTTAAGTTGAGCTTATCAAACTACATCTGGTTCACCTCTTTAAAGCTTCAGTATGTAGCTTTTTTTATGAACATATTTCTTCACTCTGTCACTACCTCCTGACAGACTGATGTTAGCCAGGTAATCTCTGAAAAAAAATAAAAAAAAATATTGTCCCCTTGCTTCTCCAGGTGGTAAATAAGCATTTCTAAAAAGAAAAGGTGACCCGCCATTTTCCAGCCAATAAAAACAGAGTTTGTAACCAGCCAATAAAAACAGAGCTTGAATTTGAAATTCAACAGACCACAAGGGGGCAGAGCCACATATGGCTCTGAGGGGGAGGGATCAGAATGCTTTGCCTGTTGAAAATATTTCTAAGTGCTGCTGTTCTACAGAAACTGCATACTGAACCTTTAAAGGCAACACTATTACTACATTTTTTAAAACCATAGTTCTTTCCTTTTTACCAAAGCTTTTTCACAAAGATAACTCACCACAGTGAAGTCCAGGTTCTGTTCAATCCACTCTTGGCCATCTTTGAACTCCTCATGCAGACCCATAATGTAGAGTGTGTCTAAAGCATCCACAATAGATGCTCCCAGTTGAGAATTACCTGCACAAAACAAATGACAGAACACCCTGATGCATGCTCAATAAGCCAGGTAGAAATTTTCAAAAAAGCTAAATCTGGTCCTCTGGACATTCAAAAAACAAAACAAAACAAAGCAAAAAAAAAAAAAAAAAAGGTGCCATTTATAAGACTGAGCTGA
>JBBPBX010064438.1:0-20248 GCA_038048925.1 Garcialebias charrua | reverse complement strand
AATTTGCATCCCCTGTGACTTATACACCAGAGTGACTTATTCATGGATTTTTTTCCACATATGTTTTTTTTTTTTTTAATTGCCGGAGATATGACAATTTTCAATCACTCTGACTGAAAATATTGAACACTACCATTTTCAGCCGCTAGATGGCACTTGAGTAGTATGGCATGCCGTTTTGTCATGTAAGAGGTAAAAGTGGCTATTAATAACACAATCAGCTTACCGTAGCCTGCCACCTTTTTCCAGCTCGCTTGGAGCAACCATCAAATCAGCGTCATTTCACTGTGCCGCCCTTGCAAAATGCAGCTAATTTGACTGCTGAAGTGCATTTATTAAGTAAAAGTTAGACTGAGACACACCTTTACTATAAAGTCGAGCAAACAAATAATTGTTTTTAGGTGGTAACCTTGTTATTCAAAGAAATGATTAGCGACTCATCCCTCTGCGTGCTCCTACTTCTGCACATCGGCAGTGGCTGAGTGGTTAGAGCAGTCGTCCTCTGATGCAAGAGTTGGGGGTTTGATTCCACCAGAAGTCACATGCTGAAGTGTCCCTGGGCAGGACACTGAACCCCTCATTGCCTCCGATGTGTGTCCCATCAGTGTATGAATGTGATTTAACACTAGGAATACCAAACATATGTACTTGTACATATTTTACATATAGCTCCCATGGGAGACTGTAAAATGACAGATTGAGGAATTTGCATTCCATTAGGTGTGTGTGACCCCCTGGGGCTGAAGTCTTTTGTGTGCTCAAAACATCCCCCCAGTAGCATAAACAAAACATCTCCCCCATATTCCAACAACAACATTCCTTCTGTAGGTTGAAAGTGCAGCTTTTTACAACACAGACCAAACTTTTGGAGATGTTGATGACTCTTTGCAAATGTCAACGCTAGAAACTTCAGTTTATTTTATAGATACTGTATACGTTTTATACTTTTTATACTACTATGCAAAAACTCAGGACAGTATTACACTTTTATTATTTCATTTTATGCTTATGTTCATTGGGTGTTTGGTGTTTTAGGGGTGTTTGGTGTTTCAGTGTTGGTGTAAATTTTCATACTTTTATACTATTATGAAAAAACTCAGGACAGTGTTACACTTTTTTACTATTTTACTATTTTATGCTTATGTTTATTAAATGTTTTAGTGTTTAGTGTTTAGATGGTTACTGTTGCACCGAGGGACTGAGAGAAACGCAATTTCGGTCCTGTGTATGTCCTGTACATATTGCAGTTCTGACAATAAAGTTGACTTTGACTTTGACTGCCTCTAAGCGAGCAGGTCCCCGGTTCAAATCCTGGTCCGGGGGCCTTTCTGGGTGGAGTTTGCATGTTCTCTCCGTGCATGCGTGGGTTTTCTCCGGGTGCTCCGGTTTCCTCCCACAGTCCAAAAACATGCATGTTAGGCTGATTGTTAACTCTAAATTGACCCTAGGTGTGAGTGAGACAGGTCCCTCTTGTAAATGAGTCCCCGTGGCTCAACGAGTCCAGCCTGTATAAATAAAGGTTGAATGAATGAATGAACAAACTGATATGGAGAGAACACAAATTCTGTAAGAATAAAAATACTAAATCTATTACAGTACTGTACAAAGTCAGAGACCCATTGAATGATAAAGCTCTGTATTTGTTGTATAACACAATCATTTTTCCACACTCAAAAGTATGAATGTTTACATGAAAACTGGAGTGAAACAACTTTATTCAATTTTATTTCACTCAGCATGTAGCTTGCAGATAGGCAGATAGGCAGCCGTGGCATAGTGGTAATGGCACTCGTCCACCGATCGGAAGGTTGGAGGTTCGAATCCCGTTTCCCCACACCATGTGTCGTTGTGTCCCTGGGCAAGACACTTAACCCCGAGTTTCTCCCGGTAGGACTGGATGGCGCCTTGCATGGCAGTCTGCCGCTACCGGTGTATGAATGTGTGTATGAATGGTTGGATGGTTGGTATTGTAAAGCGCTTTGGGGCCCCTCATAGGGGGCTGGAAAGCGCTATATAAATAAGCTCCATTTACCATTTGTCCTTCGTCCAGGAAGGACAAAGATGCCTTCCTGACAAAACCGCCGTTCACATAAAGCGCATGTGTCTCCGCGGAGAAACTTATGAACCGACACGGTCCATAGCAGGGTTTCCAGGCCGAAGGCCTGTAAGTCGATGTCCTCGTAAGTCGGGGACCACCTGTACAATCCCGCCGCCTTCAGATAAAAGTGACCAATGCAATCCCGCCTTGACCGTGGAATAGGTGATATTTAGTATTTTTATTCTTACAGAATTTGTGTTCTCTCCATATCAGTTTGTTCATTCATTCATTCAACCTTTATTTATACAGGCTGGACTCGTTGAGCCACGGGGACTCATTTACAAGAGGGACCTGTCTCACTCACACCTAGGGTCAATTTAGAGTTAACAATCAGCCTAACATGCATGTTTTTGGACTGTGGGAGGAAACCGGAGCACCCGGAGAAAACCCACGCATGCACGGAGAGAACATGCAAACTCCACCCAGAAAGGCCCCCGGACCAGGATTTGAACCGGGGACCTGCTCGCTTAGAGGCAGTCAAAGTCAAAGTCAACTTTATTGTCAGAACTGCAATATGTACAGGACATACACAGGACCGAAATTGCGTTTCTCTCAGTCCCTCGGTGCAACAGTAACAATCTAAACACTAAACACTAAAACATTTAATAAACATAAGCATAAAATAGTAAAATAGTAAAAAAGTGTAACACTGTCCTGAGTTTTTTCATAATAGTATAAAAGTATGAAAATTTACACCAACACTGAAACACCAAACACCCCTAAAACACCAAACACCCAATGAACATAAGCATAAAATGAAATAATAAAAGTGTAATACTGTCCTGAGTTTTTGCATAGTAGTATAAAAAGTATAAAACGTATACAGTATCTATAAAATAAACTGAAGTTTCTAGCGTTGACATTTGCAAAGAGTCATCAACATCTCCAAAAGTTTGGTCTGTGTTGTAAAAAGCTGCACTTTAAACCTGCAGAAGGAATGTTGTTGTTGGAATATGGGGGAGATGTTTTGTTTATGCTACTGGGGGGATGTTTTGAGCACACAAAAGACTTCAGCCCCAGGGGGTCACACAAACCTAATTGAATGCAAATCCCTCAATCTGTAATTTGACAGACTGTGGTAAGTGTAGTACTCATCTGAATATTCTGGTATTCCTAGTGTTAAAGCACTGATTAGTCTCTTTAGAATGATTTGTTCAATTAGCTTTGTAGTGATATAGTAGAGTACATGTACTGTATGAATGCATAAATGAGGACAAGATTGTAGAGTAAAGCGCTTTGAGTACTGTATCTTGATGAGATAGAAAGGTGCTATATTGTAAGTACAGTCCATTTACCATTTTAAAATGCAGCTGATTTGACTGTAAAGTGCATTTATTAAGGAAAAGTTAGACTGAGATACACCTTTACTATAATTTTGAGCAAACAAATAATTGTTTTTAAGTGTTAATCTTGTAATTTTTTTTGCTAAAGTCCTCCCGTGCACGCTCCCGTGGCCTCCATTTGGTAGCCAATGGATTTTTGGCACAACACCGGCCCACATTTCCAGGTCGTCAGTGGTGACGCATAATAGATGCGACCTATACGGCAAAGCGACGTATTTATGGATGTTTTCCAATTTCCACTTTATTAGACACATATGGACTGATGCGACTTATAAGGCGGTGCGATGTGTATGGCGGAAAATATGGTACGTCACATGAGATTATATCAACAAGTCTTTTTTTTTCCAGATTTTCTAAGTAATTTTTGAACTTATAATTACCACGTTTCAAGCTGCTATTTTGACATCAGATAGGCTTAAAGCCATCTTGACTTTTAGTACTGTACTGTATTTGACTGCAACTTTGGTTGGCCTCATGATAAGGAAACAATGATGGTTTCCTCCAAAGTGTCGCACATTATGTAGAGGATATACTCATAGAGGAAGAGAAGTCATCGAATGTTAATAAACTGGTGCCAGTGTGTATTAAATAATCTATGTGCATGAAAAATTCATCCCCAAACGTCTTTCACACTCTCTGAGCCAGAGCACAATTCACTTTTATCTCGTTAAAGAAATGGAAATTTTACTACAAGGGAAAATAACACCACTTGTTTTTAATTTTACGTTTCATATCCCAAGCAGTGAGTTTGACGTGATATGGTTCTATTACAGTAAATGCTTTCAATATTCACACATAATTTGATTGGTTTTGGTTTCCCTCTATGCTGGCCTAATAATTCTGAAACGAGTGTCCTTGCAGTCCGCTCAGAATGAAAAGCTACATTGATGCATGTCTGAGGCAATAATTTACCTGGTAATCTTGCTTCTCTTTAAAGGCCTGTAATTTATGACCTGGTTGGAATAATTCATTGACAACACGTCACAAGGCTGTGCCGCCTTCTGTTTTCACATCTTTTTAAACAAAGGCCATGATAAAAGAAAGAAGCATCAATCGTTTTTTGGCTTTTGTCAATCTTTGAAATAACTCAGGAGGAGGGGAAATTAAACCTGTGGGTCTATAAACAATCGTATATCAAACACAGAATCTACTTTACACATTTTCTCCTGGAAAACATGTGGAGACGATAAAGAATGTCAAGGTGACGTGCGTGCTTTTGGAGGGAGAATAAAGCCAGAAATGTCCTTGCTGATTCTATCAGTGCGAGCCATTCTTTACCTTGTTCAATGAAAGAACAAGGAGTGGGGGTAGACTTTCTGAGAGGATGATGCTTTAGGAGAATAAAAATCCAGTGAGAGCGCAATATCGCTCCCAGATACGCTAGTTTAACGAACATTGTTATCAGCTTCCAACTGCTTTTCCTCCTGATCGATATATGGTGTTGGGCTATGCAAATGGCTGCTGCTAGCCCTGGGTGTTCCACCATCAATGGAGAGTAATTATCTTTGGCAACAACCGATATTGGATTGTTAAGCCTCGGGATAAGGTGGCTGGCAGAGCCTTCAAATAGTCACTCACCTCTATGGGCTTGAAGGCTGATGGATGGATCAGCTGGGACTGGCTGCTGCAGGGGCTCCCGAGGCAAACCAGCAGAGTAGCAGCTCTCATCTTCCTCTGCCCTAACAGAGCAGCCCTTTGAATCCCAGAGAAGATTTATTTTTAATGTGCCTGACAGAGGACATTTTTGTTCTACATTATCCTGATCAAGCGAGAAGATGTTCCGTGTTGATTAGAAACCGCACAAGAGCTTTGATGAGAAAACCAACTGCTTGATGATACTTTGTAGAAATACGATGGCAAAAAGTTAAAAACTGCCTATAAGTGAAACAAATGACCAAGTTCAAATATCCAGGGCTTCTACTTTGTATATTACTGTGAAGTCCTTTACTTTTTGTTGGGCCCCATGCGAATTCTACAAAATGTCTGACGTTTCATGGCCTCTGTTTTCAGGGGAGCTACTCGTGTTTTGAAGTGCACCGTGCTCCAAATGGATGACCTAGAAATTCTGTCCATATTGAAAAATGGGAGTCATTGAATAAGGTGCTCATTCTCGCGTCATTGGTCTATGCTACTCGAGCCCCCATAATGAATAAATCATGGACTCTGCAAGGCCCTTTCCAGACAGAAATGACAACATACAGCTGCAGAAATAAAATGGAATAAAACATGACGAGGCTCTGTTTTGATGGTGACAGCCTGTGTTGCATCTATTCACCATTATTACTGCAAGTATTCAGTCAGGAGCTCGATTTCAAACTTGCAGTGATTTTCTGTTCAGGCAGAACGACTACAAATTATTTTACAGCTCTGATTATCTGAAACTATAAAAGTTGGGTCATAATTGGGCATTTGCCAGTTCAGCAAACTCCCATGCTTTTGTCTCTTTACCTTTGAAAATGTTCACATCCATCAATGTGACTTCTTGCTGTCAACATTTGATCTATCTGCATATTACTGCCCTCATTCTTATCTTCAATCTGTTCATGAAAGCTTCTTTAGTACATGCTCCTATTTTAGGAAGCTGTTGAGTAGGGCGGTATTGTATGCCAGATGCTATTTCCACAAGGTAGATATTTGGACGGGGCCTGTAGATCCACTCAGTCAGTGCAGGCTTACCTGAGATTAACTGTTCTTCTGGCTGTGGCTTGCAGCATTAGTGGCCCACCACTGAATGGAAGTAAAGCTGAAAGCTGGTTGTATAAACACTGAAGGTCAGAAAATATACCCAGGCTTTCTCCCAGAGGAAATGTATTGAAGAAACGCTTACCTTTGAAACTCGATGTGGCTTTGCTGCAGGTAGACTTAAGTGCCTCTCAAATTTATCTCAATTCTATTATTCAGAAATCACAAGATGACTAATGGCCTTTTCCATCTGACAGCACGGTTCGACTCACTCGACTTGGCATGGTTCCAAGGCTTTTCTACTAGCAATGGTTCATGAAACTAGTCCCTTTTTCAGTCCCTTCTTGTCTTGGGTTCCAACCGTGCCAAACTGGCCCTAAAACGTGATGTCAGAACACTGCCAGTCACTGATTGGTCGGTGGTGGAGTCACTGGTTGTTTAAGAAACTTTCACAACAATCTGATCCGCCATTTGTAATAACTCGAACTCAAGGAGCGACTGAACCTATTTTAAAGATTTTAAAAACAAGAATGACAACACCGTGGTCTAATACTGAAATGCAGGTGTTTTTTTGTGCTTGGTGGCTGACAGCAAAATTCAGAGCAAGCTAGATGGAGCTCCGCCGGTTAGGGTTGGGTGCCTTTCTAAAAAAAATTGGTGTTGGTACCTTCACTTCAGTGTTTGTTCCTGGACGGTTCTTTTATTCGGTACCAATTTTGTAATTAATAGTAATTCTATCAAGAAGAAAATTATGTTACACCTTACAGTACAAATTGTGAGTTTTATTTTTGTTTACTTTGGTATTTTTCATTCCAAGCAGTCTTCTTACATACAAATAAATAATTTCCAGGTCAAAGAACAGTTTCAAACCATGCTCACTGCTACACACTGAGGACCTTTTCACTTAACAGTTTTTCTACAGAAAAATCACTATGTCTGCTTTCTCTGGACACAAACAAGTCCGCTCCTGGCTGATGGTGTCTCCAGCAGTAGAACATGTTCACTCTGAGGGTGTGGATGATGCTTGTTGCACACACAGATACCTGCTGGTTGTCAGTTTGATAGCACAGGCATATTGTCTTTCACATTCCACCACCAGGTCACTGGATTCACTGAGGTTAGGGTTAATGCCAGACTTCTGCACCTCTGTGTCTCTTCCTGAATCTTCTTTGTGGTTCTCTGGGGTTTAGGGCTCTTATCATCTCCCTAACTGACATTAGAACACAAAACATCAACAATAACATGGTTGTGTTATTATTGCTCAAAAACATTATCTAGGCTGAGAGTTAAAAGATTAACTGGTCAACAATATCCTTTACAGCTTGAGCTTACCTTCACCACGCAGCCTCCACTGTAGAAAATGGCAGTGCACACCCCCACCCACATCCCTTACTTTAATTTTGTCTGTCTCTGTTGGGGTCAGAGCCTCCTGTGAGGAGAACATAAATAAACGTTGAACATCAGGTGAAATTTTTAACCAGCCGATCCTATGGATGAGCACATTTTTACAAGCTTTATCTGTTACTGTCAATCTTTAGTTAACTTCTGAGTTTAACTAGCTACATAGATAAAATAAAGCTACACCCTAATATCTTACAGTTAGCATGACATGGATTCTAGTTTAACTCACCGCGATGCATGTATTAAACTGCAGTAACGTTACTCACCAGCTGAAATCCCAGACACAGAGCTGTCCTCTGAGTTCTTTGATGAAGAATCCGGTCGTGGAGATAATGAATCAGGCTCTAACATTCACAGTGTTACGAGTTCAAGAGTTGAATGAAGCTCTGAAACGAATGTGCACGTTATTTGCAGGTTTATTGTACATATAAGAAGAAATTTTAGTAGGGATAAGTAAATCCACCATGGCTTCTCTTCAGTCTGTGCAGAACGCTGCAGCAGACTTTTGACTGGAACCCGCAGAACGGATCATATAACTCCTGTTCTGTACTCTCTCCACTGGCTTCCGATATATTTTAGGGTTCATTTTAAAATTTTGGTTTTAACTTTTAAAGCACTCCATGGTGAGACTCCCAAATATGTTTTCAATCTTTTGAAGCCACTCTGTCAGTCTAGAACTCTGAGGTCTTCTAATCAGCTACTGCTGTCGGTCCCTAGAACCCATTTTAAAACCCGTGGTGATAGAGCATTTCAGGTGGTGGCACCGAGGCTCTGGAACGCTCTCCCTCTAACAATGCGCGGCTCCGAGTCGACTGATGCATTTAAGAGAAGTCTTAAGACTTATCTTTTTAAACAGGCTTATGGTTAATTGTACTTATTGGTTTTAGAGTTTATCATGTGTAACCTTTTTGTATAGCATGTTTTAAGAGTGTATAATTTTAGTATAATTTTAGTATGATTTTATTATGTGCATTTCTTTTGTAAAGCACTTTGTGATTTTATATCTGTGAAAGGTGCTATATAAATAAAGTTTACTTACTTACTTACTTACTAAATTTGCAGCTCACAACAGACCTCTAGCTGATCACAAAGTCCACACACACCAACTTCGAAGGCTGGCCACGTATAAAACCCCCTGGGTGTCGTCATCGCCTCGTGGGACCGCCCTACACTCACCACGTAGCCAGCCTCTCTGCCAATCAGCTATCAGCTCGATGTAAACAAACTAGTGTCGTGTCTGTTGTATTGTGCAGACGTGTAACTGAAAAACTCTTCCCTATTGAAAACAAAGCCCGGAAGAAAAAGGTTCCACCTTGGGTCTCGTTTCACAATATACTTGTATAGCAGAATACAGGTGCACACTAATTTTAGAAAATAATAGATATAATACTAATAGAAATATATTTCAACAGGCTGACTTTAATGCTGAGAGGAGGAGGAGGGTAGGCTGCAGTCCTCCTCTCTCTCCTTTTTCATTCATTCATTCAACCTTTATTTAGGCAGATTAGGAAGATTTTCCTTGCAGGCAAACACAGAGCAACTTTCCGCTCATAAATTGAAGCCGTTCGATGACACACACGCTGTACACGTGAACGCCATCTGTGGGCGTAACCAGCAGCATAGACATACAAGCTGTATGGCAGCTCTGTACAACTCTGGGTGTAAACGCGTAGTCTGTTTGTCATAGGTCTGTGTTTTACTGGCCTGAGTGCTGAAACCACGTCACATTACAGCCATTACCGAAACTTGACACTGAAAGAAGAGTGACGTTTCAATCCATACACCGACCGAAGCAGTTCGGTCTGTGCCATAAAAGAACCTCGGTTCGGTATACAGCCCTACCGCCGGTCCCTTCGGTCCTCTCCAACAGAGCCTTGGAGCCCCCTCAGGCCAGGCAGGACGTCCCAGCTGAGTTTGTCATTCAGGTGCACACCCAAGTACTTGTCGCTGGAGACCACTTCCATCACATCCTCTTTTGTTCAAAGGGGGTAGGTGTGTTTGTTCCTTCTGAAGTCCACGATCATCTCCTTTGTCTTCTTCACATCAATGTGAAGGTTGTTCTTCTTGCACCAGCTCTCCAGGTGTTCCATCTCCTGCCTGTAGCTGAATTCATTGTTATTTGTGATACATCCTACCACCGCTGTATCATCTGCAAACTTTACAATGTGACAGACTGGATGGGTCGGTGGGCAGTCATACGTGAGCAGAAGCCGTTTACGCATTGGCCGGCCCTCCCCGGCTCTCCCAGCTTCTAACCCGGGTTCAGCGTCTTCGCATTTACCTTTTCCGCCCGGGATCCACCCTTGTTCTGGAACCATCTTCACCGTGGTTCTTATCGGGCCGAGCCCGACAGAGCCAGTTCACGTCATGTACTAATAATAAAATAATAATAATAAATTCAATTTATACCGCACTTTTCATTAATAAAAATCTCAAAGTGCTAGCTCACATTTGATTCGTTGTTTGCAGCAGGGGCGGGACTCATTCAAACAACCTCAGCGCGAGGGTTGAATTTCATTCAAATTTAACTACAGAAACGAGAAACCCCTAAAACAATTGTTAGCTGAATTAGTGTTTCTGAGTTAAATTTTTGTTAATAACTGATCACAAATCAGCTTATGTTACAACGTAAATAACACGAAGCGCACACCCATTTCCGCCTTTCAGCGCGACCTGAATGTCATTAAACAATAACTAATATTCATTCAATTCATTCATTCAACCTTTATTTATACAGGCTAGCCTCGTTGAGTCACGGGGACTCATTTACAAGAGGGACCTGTCTCACTCACACCAAACAACCATCCACTCTCACACTCACACCTAGGGTCAATTTAGAGTCACCAATCAGCCTAACAAGCATGTTTTTTGGTCTGTGGGAGGAAACCGGAGTACCCGGAGGAAACCCACGCATGCACGGGGAGAACATGCAAACTCCACCCAGAAAGGCCCCGGACCGGGATTTGAACCGGCAACCTTCTCGCTGAGAGGCAGCAGCTCTACCAGTTGTGCCACCGTGCTTTTTTTCTTTATTCACATTTTCTTTTAAATAAAAAGGAGTTTGTTTGGTTAACAAACTCCTTTTTATTTACTCCAATAAAAAAATAAAAAAATAAATAACTTTGTCCCAGGCGGGAAGCGAACCCACTTCTCCCGGTCAAAAGAGCAGTGCTCTACGCTTTGAGCTATACTCCGGACTGGATTTTCAGGTGTCCAACTTCCCCATATAGGAATCACTCCTCTTGACATTTTAGCTGCACGTAAAAGTTAGAGATTATTCGTTATATTTTAAAACCCTGGCTGCGCGCAACAGTTAGACAATATTAGTTATATTTTAATGACATTCAAGTCGCGCTGAAAGGCGGAAATGGGTGTGCGCTTCGTGTTATTTACGTTGTAACATAAGCTGATTTGTGATCAGTTATTAACAAAAATTAAACGCAGAAACACTAATATATATATATCCAGCTAACAATTTTTTTTTTGCCGAGTCTCCTCTCTTAAAACACGAACACTCCACCCACGTGAAGAGAGCACCCCACCCACTTCCAGAGAACTGCCCACCCACTTCAAGGCGGCTCTGCGGCAAATGCGTAATGAACGCGGGTGGCCCAGAGCCACCCAGGGGAGCCCCGGGCCATTGAGGGCTGGCCAATGCGTAAACGGCTAGAGTGAACAGGAGAGGGCTCAGCACACAGCCCTGAGGGGAGCCAGTGCTCAGGGTTGTGGTGGAGGAGGAGAAGTTGTGGATCCTCACTAGCCGTGTTTCCATCAAGGTTTCTAGCTGCGCAATTTGAAATAGCGCAGCAGAAAAGCTTAATGGAAACGGCAAATTGCGAGGTTACTTCCTGAATTACGCTAAAAAGTTTTTACGCTCGCTTGAGGTGGTTTTTGGGATTTGAGATGCGCTAAACGACAAATGGAAACACATTTTCCGACTCATTTCTGACGTAGCGAAAATTCACGTCACGTGACGTTCAGCTGTTTCCGCTCCGGACAACATGTAACATCGCTAAAACTAGTTGGCATGACAGAATAAATACAACTCGCCCGATAGCAACACGTACCTGAAATATTCTCTCGATTTTGACGAGATGTGTGGCCGGGTTCAGTTTTCAACCGCTACTTCCTGTTTACTGTAGACATGCGCAGTGCTGACGTCTGACGTAATGACGCTGACGTCTGACGTAATGACGCTGTGCGCGGCTTGGTAGAAGCGCTTCAAGCCAGCAGATGGAAACACTTCTGATCTGCATTAATTTGTATTTACATATTTGCGAGGTAGCTCAAAATACGAAATGAAAATGGATGGAAACACAGCTACAGACTGCTATCTGTTTGAAGTCTAGTACCCAGTTGCAAATGGAGGGGCTTACGCCAAAATTACACCACATGCGTCACGGCTCCGCCCCGCTCCGGTCCGACCTCCGCAGCAAATACGCACCCATTATAATCAATGACAGAATTTACACTGGCTCCGCACGGCGGCAGCGAGCTGCGGAGAGCGGACGGCAGTCCGTCAAAATTAGAAATTTTTCTATTTCTGCCGGACGCCGGAGCTGTGCGGAGGCACCAACAGGAAAAGGAACGAGCACAACTTCCGTATTTACAAAATAAAATCACCACGGGCGGACTTAATCCTAGCTCTATACGGATTTATTTGTACAAAAATGCTTTCAAACTATCATTTATGACTACGCCTACAAACGCAATACAAGAAATAAATAAATAAATAAAGTATTTTATTCTGAAAATGTAATACCTCACTTCCTGTTGCTCAAACCATGTCCTGTCGCTCATTTACGAGAGAAGATCAAGGCAGCAGTCTCTACTGTTGTTCTCCTTCTTCCACCGAATGAATTGTTTTGTTCTGACTTACTTATTTATCACTTGATTTATCGCGCGATCTCGCAAATCCCGCGCATGCGTCTCGGAGCGGCGCATGCAGGCGGACCTGAGCTGAGCGGAGGTAGTGGAAATTGGAGTTTGAGACGCTCAGCTGCGACCTGCGGAGCGGAGCGGACCGCGTGTAGTGTAATTTTGGCGTTAGTTCTAGTGTGAATAGTTTGTCCATCCAGGTTTGGGGGATCATGGTATTGAAGGCAGACGTGAAGTCCACAAAAAGCATACAGACGTAGGAGTCTTTCTGCTCCAAGTGGGTGAAAACTCTTAAAGGGGACCACACATGCAAAATTCACTTTTTAATGTTTTTTTACTAAACTTTGGGTATTTACTTCATAAAAAAACAGTCCTTGTGCCAAAAAAATGCACCCAGTGGTTTATTTACTCTAAGTAGATTTATTTTACTGTGATGAAAACGGTTCGTTTTTGAAATAAAATGGAAGTCAATCGCGCCTGTGACGTCACAGGCGCGAGGACAACCCACCTCAAACCTGAGTCCAGCCCCTCACCTGGTTAGGCTCAACCCACTTCTGTATTAAACACATGACTGTTGTTTTTCATGATTTCATCTCATCTTTTGTTTATATGTTATTAATTTCATGTGTACAGCACTTTGTTGCAGCTGTGGTTTTTTAAATGGCTTTATAAATAAAGTATAATTGTTATTTTTATGTTTTTTAGTTCAATTTTTAGTGTATTTGCGATCTCTCCCAACGCGCCGCCGGCAAAAATTAAACGAGCATACCCCCGGCGTAGAGACCGGTTGCGACGGGACCCTCTTCTGGCGCCATGGAGCGGAGCTTCAACTGTACAGCCTTGCTGCAGCCTCGCAGCAGCCTCGCAGCAGTGAGGACCTTCCCCTTACGGATTAATTTACGGGAGACACTTGGTGAACTTTGTGTTGTCTTGACTGGAACAGCGATAACGCCCAAAGTCTCCGAGCGGAGCTGGCGAAAACCGGAAGAGGAACAAGCTAACATTAGCTTCGGATTCGGGTGGTCTAATGCTAAAAGGAGCAGCAAACTGCGGCGCGCTCAGACGGGTTTCGGTAAGTTATCTTAAGCTAGCACTAACAGTAAGTCAAATGAGTAATAAAAAAAGAGCTAATTTTAAAACAACAACACATTACAGATACTGGCTGTTACGAGGGCGTAAACAGATCTTTGAAGGGCGTGGACTTCAGAACTTCTATCAGAAACCGGTCGTTCAAAACGAAAGTTAAAACTGGCAGAATTAAAAAGGGTATAATTGATTATCTAAGAATTATTTTGTGCATTAAATTGAAGGAATAGGGTCTAGATAGCACACAGAAATAACATAAAAATTTAAAAAATGCATCTGAGGTCCCCTTTAAGTTATCTTTAAATGTTCTGACCATAAACTGTCAGTACAGCATTTTAGTTCAACTACAAAATGGTCATGCATTGGATCTACTGTATGCACTGAGAAACACTGCACATGCTGCATCACAAAGATCTGTGCACATCATCGCATTTGTACAATTTTACTGTTCTGGAAGAAGATGGAAATTTGGATGCACAGGTGGCTATTTTCTACAGTTATCTTTGTTTCAAATTGGAATGCTTGCTTTCCTTGTGTGTGTGTGTGTGGGGGGGGGGGGGCGTGCTGAATAATGTTCAGGAAAACCACCAGGAAGGCTTAGCGATGAATGCAGCAGAAACAATTTGACCCTCAAGACTGTGATGCTTTATGACTTTAACATATTTTATGACCCTTCCAGTTTCTACTGTACTGAGCCAGTTTTTCAAGATACCCCACTGGTTCAACAAGTAGCCTGCATTTTTCTGATATGTGTTCTTTGTTGCTGCTTGCTTGAAATGTCCTTGATATATAAATGAAAGCTCAAGGATGATCCCCCATCACATTCAGCTGGGAAGCAATTACACATTTTGTATTTGACACTCAAACCTGCAGAAAATGTTAGAGCTTGTGTTGGCATTAACGTCCTATATGGAAAATTTAGTCAATAAGCGTTTTACTTATAACTGCAATTTCTATGCAGATCATTTGTTTTCTATAACAAAGCTGCCATGTCAGAGGAGATGGTGGAATGTAACGCAGCATGGCAGAAAGCAAACACCCATCATCTTCAAAAACCTCTACCAAGGGTTAAAGTTTGTAAAAGAGAACACCACCCCACCCCATTCTGCCTTGGCACTTTGCAAGAAGAAGCTGCTTTCAACCTGACTTCAATCATGGCTGAGTTAGGCAGGTCATGAGAGTGAACAGGATAACCACAGGGCTAACTTTGTAGGGGATGTCAAAGCTCTAGCCTCCTCCTCTTTAGCCTCGGAGAGTTTTCCTTTGAACTACATTATAGGACTAACATCTTCGCTGTGCAAAAGGAGCAGATAGACGCTCCGTCAGGACTGATGCCAATTCCTACTCCCTGGGGCTACTGAGAGTTTTAGAGAATTGTCAGACAGGAAGGTCAATAGGAGAACAGAGTGTTGGATTCCCCCTCCCAACCACGACCACACAAACAGGCCAACAACTTTTTTAAGACAGTAAATAAGCACTGATGGGTGATCATTGTCCGGTTGTAAAATTTGAAATTTGCATTGTTTTATATCTAACTCAGATCTAGTAAACAAAAAGACTTTGTATTGTAATGTTATGCAATATAAAAGTCATGTGCGATTGACCTAACAACATGTGTCAAACCCAAGAGCCGTGGGCCAAATCTAGTCACCCAACATGATAATTTAAATACAGGTGGTCCCCGACTTACGACAGAGTTCCGTTCCTACGCGCCGTCGTAACTCGAATTTCGACGTAACTCGAAACATACGTCCAAACTGCACCTTATACGTACAGAACTGTATTTTACCAAGCACTTAGCCTATCCGAACACAGTACCCTACATACCGTATTCGTCGTTGTAAAATACGCTCCTGTGTATAACACGCTTTGTCCAATTATTGCCAATAAACCAGAAAAAAACGTACATAATACGCTTCGGTGTTTAATACGCATCTATTATGCGTCACCGCTACGCGTCAGCGCATCATTTGCCCTGCTTAAAATGGCGGCCACAGAAGCGGGCGAGCACCGAAGGAATTTACAACAAAACACGGTAAAAACTATTATTTCTTTGCGAGAAAAAATATATTTCTTAGCTGACTTTATAGCACACGGTCTCCTGAGCTTAACTAAATGTGAAATCAGCTGGTCTGAGCTGGATTTTAAAAAATAGTTCGCCGATTTGCATACAGGCGGTTCGGACGCTTTCTTTCTTTAAATTTAGCTAAATAAACGCTTAAAAATATATATTTCTTAGCTGACTTTATAGCACACGGTCTCCTGAGCTTAACCAAATATGAAATCAGCTGGATTTAAAAAATCCGCAGTGTGCTTTATGAGTGGTATCTTGCAAACAAAAATAGCGAACCTCACAGCTAAGCTAAATGCAGCTACATCCAGAGCAAGGGGCGGGCAGCGACAGAGTCAGTCCGACCAGAGGAGGCTTTTTTCTGACACATGAGCTAGAAATGGTCTGGAAGTGGCCCTCCTCTTCCTCCTCGCTCTCTGAGTCCTCTGCTGCTGCCCATAGCGCCCTTAGCGGCCAAAACTGGTACTGCACCATTTTTGCCCAAAATGAAAAACGGCGAATCAGAGCAAAAAATGGGTCTAAAAATATGGGGGAAAAATCCATAGATAATACGCTTCGGTGTATAATGCGCAGGACATTCAAATGAGCAAAAAAACTGCGTATTATATACCGACGAATACGGTAATTGTCAAAAAAACACATACCGTATTTTCCGCCTGATAGGTCGCACCCTTCTATAGGTCGCTTTGTCCAATTATTGGCAATAAATTGGAAAAATCCATAAACAGGTCTCACCTTCAGTTAGGTCGCACCTACGTCACCACCGACGTAACGCGTCACTGCTGAGACAATCTGGAAATGTGGTCCGAGTGTTTAGCTCTGCTGCAAATGTAATAATAATAATAATAATGAATTCAATTTACAACGCACTTTTCATTAATGAAAATCTCAAAGTGCTAATGTCTGCCACAGGAGCGCACAGCAAGGCTTTAAGAAGATTAACACTTAAAAACAATTGTTTGGTTGCTAAAAATTATAGCAAATATGTGTCTGAGCATAACTTTTCATTAATAAATGAACGTAATTGTGAAATGAGCTGGATTTAAAAATTAGTTTTGCTACGTCTGATGAAACAGTACGTGAGCGTGCAACGGGCGGAAACCCTGCATTTCGTTAAAATTTAACAACAGAAACACCTAAAATATATATATTTGTTAGCTGACATTATTGTAAGAGTGTGTCTCAGTTTATCCATCCATCCATCCATTTTCGTCCGCTTATCCGGGGTCGGGTCGCGGGGGTAGCAGCCTAAGTAGGGAGGCCCAGACTTCCCTCTCCCCAGCCACTTGGAGCAGCTCCTCTGGGGGAATCCCAAGGCGTTCCCAGGCCAGCCGAGAAACATAGTCCCTCCAGCGTGTCCTGGGTCTTCCTCTGGGTCTCCTCCCGGTGGGACATGCCCGGAACACCTCACCAGGGAGGCGTCCAGGAGGCATCCTAACCAGATGCCCGAGCCACCTCAACTGGCTCCTCTCGATGTGGAGAAGCAGCGGCTCTACTCCGAGTCCCTCCCGGATGACTGAGCTTCTCACCCTATCTCTAAGGGAGAGTCCAGACACCCTGCGGAGAAAACTCATTTCAGCCGCTTGTATCCGAGATCTCGTTCTTTCGGTCACAACCCAAAGCTCATGACCATAGATGAGGGTGGGAACGTAGATCGATCGGTAAATTGAGAGCTTTGCCTTTCGACTCAGCTCTCTCTTCACCACGACAGACCGGTACAGCGCCCGCTTCACTGCGGATGCTGCACCTATCCGCCTATCGATCTCACGCTCCAGTTTTCCCTCATTCGTGAACAAGACCCGAGATACTTAAACTCCTCCACTTGGGGCAGGACCTCCTCCCCGACCCGGAGAGGGCATGCTACCCTTTTCCGGCTCAAGACCATGGCCTCGGATTTGGAGGAACTGATCCTCATCCCGGCCGCATCACACTCGGCTGCAAACCGCTCCAGCGAAAGCTGTAGATCACGATCTGATGAAGCCAATAGGACCACATCATCTGCAAAAAACAGAGAAGCGATTCTAAGGCCACCAAAACGGATCCTCTCAACACCTTGGCTGCGCCTAGAAATTCTGTCCATAAAAGTTATGAACAGAATCGGTGACAAAGGGCAACCTTGGCGGAGTCCAACTCTCACTGGAAACGAGCCTGACTTACTGCCGGCAATGCGGACCAAGCTCTGACACCGGTCGTACAGGGACCTAACAGCCCATATCAATGGGCCTGGTACCCCATACTCCCGGAGTACCCCCCACAGAACCCCCCGAGGGACGCGGTCGAATGCCTTTTCCAAGTCCACAAAGCACATGTAAACTGGTTGGGCAAACTCCCACGCACCCTCCAGGACCCTGTTGAGGGTGTAGAGCTGGTCCAGTGTTCCACGACCAGCACGAAAACCACATTGCTCCTCCTAAAAAAATAAATGTCACATTTTTGTCATCTGTGTATGTTTCCCATACTTGACAGACGAAATTGGTCTCTGCATTTAACCCAACCACCACC
Source organism: Garcialebias charrua (assembly GCA_038048925.1). Taxonomy (NCBI): domain Eukaryota; kingdom Metazoa; phylum Chordata; class Actinopteri; order Cyprinodontiformes; family Rivulidae; genus Garcialebias; species Garcialebias charrua. Next base: position 2,187 of record JBBPBX010064438.1, on the reverse strand, counting down.
AGGTGGTGCAGTGAGCAGCCGTAGTCAGCACCCGGGGAGCTGGGGAAAATAGATGTGCACTCATAGACACCCCAAGGTGTGCTGTGGCCGGGGTACGAACCTGGGTCCTTCGGATCCCAAGGTTCGACTATCCGACGGACCCTCCTCTCCAAAACCCCTGAATAGACCTTACCAGGGAGGCTTAAGAGTGTGATCTCCCTATAGTTGGAACACACCCTACGGTCCCCCTTTTTGAATAGGGGAACCACCACCCCAGTCTGCCAATCCAAGGGAACTGCCCCCGATGTCCACGCGATATTGCAGAGTCGCGTAAGCCAACATAACCCCACAACATTCAGAGCCCTAAGGAACTCAGGGCGAATCTCATCCACCCCCGGAGCGCTGCCACCGCGGAGCTTTTTAACCACCTCGGTGACCTCAGCACCAGAGATTGGAGAGCCCGACCCAAAGTCCCCAGGCTCCGCTTCCTCAGTGGAAGACGTGCCAGTAGGATTGAGGAGGTCTTCGAAGTATTCCGCCCACCGACTCACAACATCCCGAGTTGAGGTCAGCAGCACGCCATCCCCACCATAAATGGTGTTGGTCGCGTACCTCTTTCCCCCCCTGAGACGCCGGATGGTGGACCAGAATCGCCTCGAAGCCGTACGGAAGTCATTCTCCATGGCCTCTCCGAACTCCTCCCACGCCCGAGTTTTTGCCTCAGCAACCACCCGAGCCGCATGCCGCTTGGACTGCCGGTACCTATCTGCTGCTTCCGGGGTCCCACAGGCCAAAAAGGCCCAATAGGACTCCTTCTTCAGCTTGACAGCATCCCTCACTGCCGGTGTCCACCACCGGGTTCGAGGGTTGCCACCACGACAGGCACCAACAACCTTGCGGCCACAGCTCTGATAAGCTGCCTCGACAATAGAGGCGCGGAACATGGCCCACTCGGACTCCATGTCCCCCGCCTCCCTCGGAACGTGTTCAAAGCTCTCCCGGAGGTGGGAGTTAAAGCTCCGTCTTACGGGAGACTCTGCCAGACGTTCCCAGCAGACCCTCACAATACGTTTGGGTCTGCCAGGTCTGACCGGCATCCTCCCCCACCATCGGAGCCAACTCACCACCAGGTAGTGGTCAGTTGACAGCTCCGCCCCTCTCTTCACCCGAGTGTCCAAGACATGCGGCCGCAGATCAGATGAGACGACAACAAAGTCGATCATCGAACTGCGACCTAGGGTGTCCTGGTGCCAAGAGCACATATGGACACCCTTATGCTTAAACATGGTGTTCGTTATGGACAATCCATGACGAGCACAGAAGTCCAATAACAGAACACCACTCTGGTTCAGATCAGGGGGGCCGTTCCTCCCAACCACACCCCTCCAGGTCTCACTGTCATTGCCCACGTGAGCGTTGAAGTCCCCCAGTAGAACAAGGGAGTCCCCAGGAGGCGCACTCTCCAATACCCCCTCCAAGGACTCCAAAAAGGGTGGGTAGTCTGAGCTGCCGTTTGGTGCATAGGCACAAACAACAGTCAGAGCCCGTCCCCCCACACGTAGGCGAAGGGAGGCTACCCTCTCGTTCACCGGGGTGAACCCCAACGTACAGGCACCAAGATGGGGGGCAACCAGTATGCCCACTCCTGCTCGGCGCCTCTCACCAGGGGCAACTCCAGAGTGGAAGAGTGTCCAACCCCTCTCAAGGAAACTGGTTCCAGAGCCAGAGCCATGCGTTGAGGTGAGTCCGACTATTTCTAGTCGGAACCTCTCAACCTCACACACTAGCTCAGGCTCCTTCCCCACCAGAGAGGTGACATTCCATGTCCCAATGGCCAGCTTCTGTAGCCGAGGATCAGACCGCCAGGGTCCCCGCCCTCGGCCGCCACCCATCTCACATTGCACCCGACCCCTTTGGCCCCTCCCACAGGTGGTGAGCCTGTGCAGCGTCCGCAGTGAAGCGGGCGCTGTACCGGTCTGTCGTGGTGAAGAGAGAGCTGAGTCGAAAGGCAAAGCTCTCAATTTACCGATCGATCTACGTTCCCACCCTCATCTATGGTCATGAGCTTTGGGTTATGACCGAAAGAACAAGATCTCGGATACAAGCGGCTGAAATGAGTTTTCTCCGCAGGGTGTCTGGACTCTCCCTTAGAGATAGGGTGAGAAGCTCAGTCATCCGGGAGGGACTCGGAGTAGAGCCGCTGCTTCT
>JBBPBX010064437.1:2739-20248 GCA_038048925.1 Garcialebias charrua | reverse complement strand
TTTAATTACAATTTGATCGTATTTACGCAACTTCCGGTCGTTTCCGGTCGCCATTTTACAACAGAACTGCGGTCAATGGAGCTCCAGAGGCTACTGTCAGCTGGCTCCGTGTGCCCGATCAGGGTTGCCTCATACGGATAAATTAGCTGGAAACACTCGGTCAACTCTGTGGACGTCTCAGGCCCGGAGGAGCAGCCGCGGATCGCCCCGCGATCGCTGCCACAACGCCGCCCGACATGCTAACGACAGCAGCTAACAGAGCAGCAAACACAGGCGAAGACACCGAGCCGACATGCCGCGGAGGGGCCATCTGCGGCCGGGAGCTCGCCGCAAATGTCCGCCTGGCAGTCGGGGGACACCGAGCTAACGCGGAGATACAAAGCCGATGCCTGAGCAGCCGCGGATCGCCCCGCGATGGCTCCAACAACTTCGCCCGACATGCTAACGACAGCAGCTAACAGAGCAGCAAACACAGGCGAAGACACCGAGCCGACATGCCGCGGAGGGGCCATCTGCGGCCGGGAGCTCGCCGCAAATGTCCGCCTGGCAGTCGGGGGACACCGAGCTAACGCGGAGATACAAAGCCGACAGCCTTTTTGAATGAACTGACATGCTAACCATTGCTGCTAACCGTAGCTAACGCCGAGCTTGTTTTGGATGGAGGACATCGCGGAGAAACGGCTTTCAGTAAGTTTTTTTTTTTTCTGGCTCCAAATGTATGAAGTTAAGAAGCTAACAGTCATTCTTTTAAACAGTTTTGACCACGTGTGTGCGTGTGGAGCGTAAGGAAGCTGGGGGAGCTCGGACGGGTGCGAGCTGATGCTAAAAGACGAAGGCAGGCTTTGACCAGCTCAAAGTAAGACATTATATTTTTTATTTATTGTACAGTATTCATTTACTGTACAGTTCTGTGCATGTTTATGGCCTAGTATGTCTGCTTGTTCAGTCTCATGCCATTAAATATGTGTGCGGCGCTCCGTTAGCGGTATAGCCGCGACCTATGTCAGAAACGCGGACCTACGACAGGCAGGTGTTTTTGGTCCGCGAGGTACGACAACATCGACCTAAGTCACACACGTAGGTCCCTATCCCTGACGTAACTCGAGGGGTACCTGTATGGTGTTTTGAGGGGTGGGAATTATGTAAATGACCTCTCCGCGAGCACGCGCAGGTGGATAGAACAGGTGGGATTCATTAAATTTACGCAGCTCGTTTACACACTTTTCCTGAGGATAGAAGAGTTTGTTGAATCTGACGTGGCATGTTCGTACGAACGCTTCGTACGAACAAAAGTAAGTGAAATTTAGGATAAAAATACGAACATGTTCTTGCATGAGGCCCAATGTCTGGACATTTCAGTCTGCATCAGAGAACAAACTTATTTACCATTATTCATTCCACTCTCTGATCAGTACTGAAAATTATCACCCTCCATTTCATACGCATTAAATCTAATTTTGAAAATTTTGTCCCGTTATTCCGAGGTTTACCTCAGTAAGAATTTCCCACATTTCCATTGCAAATTGTAAAAATGCATCCCTATTTTCCCCCTGTTCAATAACGTGCAAGCGATGCACCATTCCATCAATAATGTCAACAACTACAGTAATACATCAGTCGAAACAGGTAGTGTCAATTTCAATAGAAAACATGTCACTACCCCGTGTATTTCTATTAATTTTAAATATGACTTTCATCTTAAAGCTGTATTATGAAGTTTATTGTCAATATTCTTTTTAATATATCTAATATGAAAACACGTACAGATGTTAAACAGAGTTAATATAGCAAAGCACAATATTAAAATAAGCAAAGGGGGTACTGCATATTGTCTGGCTGTTGTCGACATGCCAGTAAAAATGTCCCACCAATGATGGGCAGATGATTGCTCAATTAGTTTAGCCGCATGCAAAACCTTACCCTGTGCAATAAATGTAGACACAGTGAGATCAGACACGTTAGACCTATGGGAGTCTATCAATATTTTCAGTTCCGTGGATTTGTTTAATGCACATTTGAAACGAGCCAGGGAAACACGCCAAGGTACCTGCAAAAACTGCCATTGCACCTGATTAAGGCGAGTGGATGAACTAATTAGTTAATTTATAGGTCTGGTTGTTCCAACTCCACATGTGTACATCATATAAGTACCCAGAGAAAGGCACTTTAGGTATTTGAGGATGACTCTTTACTGTAGCTATGCACAAAGTATGTGGGCCAATTTACCATAGCATATCTAGTCGGTTCATGAGTCCAATCACATAATACCCCGTCTCTAGTTAAGCATGGGTTAACATGTCCCGTTTGCAGCATACTTACCATCCCTTTATCAGCAGTCTCGCATAGGTGCATGTCATAAATGAGGCTCGTTTGTGGCTCAAACCAAAAACCAATACCCAGACACAGTTATCACGGGTAGAACATATTTGCATACTGTAGTAGTCGTACTTATTTGGTGTTGAGTCCAATGACCTTCACACATGGTATCATCACATTTAGTCATTTCAAGTTTTAAAGATAGCCAATGATCGTCAGAAATGTTCCACAATCTTCTCCACTCATGATGGTTATGAGTGGTTACCATCCTCTGAAAACGTTTCATTTGCATTTTTACATGTAACACCTGCAAGTTACATGTAGTCAAGTTCAAAGCGCACGAAAGATTGGTGAGTACTTCTTCAATAGCACCCCACATGTCTAACTGCCATGTTAGATCTTTAGTGGATTCATATTTCCTTGCTAGACAGACATTGATGTTGGAAGTGAAGGTCAATGTACATCTCTTAACCACCACTGGAATGTCACGTCCGTTTAGACACTTTCTGCATAAGTAGAAAGTACAAGGACTGGCACGGTTCATCTGTTTCTATAGTAGTCGGCAAGGCCCCTTTTTCTCCTCCAGGACACGTCCGGGTGTTGCAGAGGAGAGGTCGCCTAGCAGCACCATGGCACAGACGACAAAGAACGTGATGACCCATGAGACGATACCACCCTCACGACACTTTCCAGGTTCGGCCCTTCATACATGGTATCATCACATTTAGTCATTTCATGTTTTTAAGATAGCCAATGATCGTCAGAAATGTTCCACAATCTTCTCCACTCATGATGGTTATGAGTGGTTACCATCCTCTGAAAACGTTTCATTTGCATTTTTACATGTAACACCTGCAAGTTACATGTAGTCAAGTTCAAAGCGCACGAAAGATTGGTGAGTACTTCTTCAATAGCACCCCACATGTCTAACTGCCATGTTAGATCTTTAGTGGATTCATATTTCCTTGCTAGACAGACATTGATGTTGGAAGTGAAGGTCAATGTACATCTCTTAACCACCACTGGAATGTCACGTCCGTTTAGACACTTTCTGCATAAGTAGAAAGTACAAGGACTGACACGGTTTATCTGTTTCCATAGTCCGTGTCTCCTCCAGGACACGTCTGGGTGTTGTGGAGGAGAGGTCGCCTAGGAGCACCATGGCACAGACGACAAAGAACGTGATGACCCATGAGACGATACCACCCTCACTGCACTTTCCAGGTTCAGCCATGCCGTCCTCTGCGCGCCTCTGATCCTCCCACCAGCAGATGCCAAGGAAACACCAAGCTGTAAAGAAACACAATGCTTTTTGACAAATAGAATGACAATGATTAGTTTTCCCTTAGATAAAAGGTTTCATTTTTACTTTTCCCACCAAAACTGATTTGACCTGTAGGGGTCTCTCTACCCCAAACTCAAAATGTCCCCGTTTTAAATGGAGCGTCATTCCTGCCAATAAATCCATGCCCAATATCCATTATTCAAAACTTAGCAGGTCTGACAGATCAGGGTACAACTGTGACTTTCTGTTTTTCACCTTTCCTTCTTTCTTTTCCTGTTTCACAACTCGCACCTTCACTGCTTCATTGTCCTCTGAAGACTCAGAGTCAGAGGACTTTCTGTTTTTCTCCTTTCCTTTTTTCTTTTCCTGTTTCACATCTCGCACCCCTCACAGCTTCATTGTCCTCTGAAGGCTCAGAATCAGAGGAGACCTCTGCCACTTTGGTGGTCTTATTTTTATTCCTGACTGTCTGTTCAGGTTCACACGGAGGTGCAGAAGGAACAACAGAAGTTTGAAACGCATCTCTCAAGGCTTGAGTCAGATGTTCCACATCTCTCAATGCTTGAGTCAGATGTTCCATATCGAATCTAGCACACTGGACTTTTAATCCATTTTTCTGACATTGTTTTTTCAACTCTTCTGTTGGTAATCCATCTATTTCAAATGTTGGGACCCCAGACTGTATTACAGCTTTCCATAAAGCAGAACGAGTGGGTCCCTGTGCATTATTTCGGCCGTCCCTTTCTGGCCCACGACCTACATGTTGAGAACCATACTCCTGTTTTTCTACTTTTCCTGTTTCCCAGTCTCCTAGAGTTCCTAACTCCATGATTCGGCTACAAATTTCAGACATATCAACATCAGGAGCCCCCAACATTACAGTCAACATTACGGAGCGATAGTGCGTAGGGGCTGTTCTTATCAATTGATCCCTCGCAGCCTTTGGAATAGGTAGCAGTTGATACTGATCCATAGCAGCAACAGTTAGAGCATCCCTTACACACAATCGAACCAATCTTTGTACACACTCCCGAAGAGTGACCCACTGTCTTATCTCTGGCCAGTCAGTGAGAGCTGGATAAACCTGGTGAACAGCTTCAGCATAAACATCAAACAGAGATGTAGAATAATTTCCTAAGTCTCTCACTTCTCGGCGGAAATCAGTATTCACTGTAGCTTTTGTGGACAACCCAGCAAAAGACATCCTATCCCTTACATCTATTTCCACCTGTCCTCCTCCTTCCTCCTCCTTTCTTAATTAATCTTGACAACCACACATCTGTATGTTCTCCCGGCTACTGACGGAGCCTCTTGGACAAGTAAGCTACTTCTTCCTGAGTGTAATCCTCAGTTATCATTCTCAGTTCAGGCTGCGGTTGATCTTGTGGGACAGCATCCATAACTTGTACACCATTCTCATAAACAAGTTGACCATCTGCGTCTACTCTTGCTTGTAAGACATCTGGTCTCACTATCTGTTCCTGCCTCCTCCGCTGCACTAGTTTCACACTTTTACTGCGGGATAAGGAGCATAATGAGGAATTAGTGGAATCATCATCGCTTGCATTATCTCCCCACAAATCTCCGTCCCAGCTAGAGGGATTCCATCCCGTTCCTAACCCAGCTACAAAAGCCAGTACTCTTTTGGGTGATACAGACCGTTTCATTCTCCTCTTTTTTTCTCTTTTTAACATGGAAACCTGAACCACTGCTTCCTCAGCAATCCGGGCCATGTTTTCTAGCTGTGTAGTTAACAACTGCACATGCTGACGCTGTGATGAAGAGACCAACTCAGCTTCTTCTAGTGCCTTTTTCTGTTTCAAAACTTCTGTTTGACTTATTTCATTCTACCGTTTCCCGGCAGCAGCACAGACCCACAAACGTCGTTACAACCCTTCTACAGGCGTTTTCTTTTTCACATCTACTACTCGTAGAACTTCTAACAACGTTTCAGGGTCTCCGTCTCGTAGAGACCCTTCCCAATGCTCTGAGCGTCCCGCTCCATCCCTCAAGCACAGTGCTATAGGCTGATAACAGGGTATTTCCTATCCTGGTACTATTTCAGTCTTTTCCTGTGTCTTATCTCCCTTCGCTGATTTTCTCTTGAACATTCTTTTGAACATTATGCAGTCTCTCTTTGTAATCCTGCCAACAACGTCAAAAATGTTCTATGAAATATTATTTATAAATGTTTTATGAACTTTTATTCATAAATGTTTTATGAACTATTATTTATGCAGGATCGAGAGATCGGCAAACCTTCAAAAGAAATCACAACTCAAGGGAAATCACACAGGAAACTATTTTCTGCTTAGAACAAATGCTCTTTATTTTACCACAGAAAATCAATAGCAAGCAAACAAGTAACACACTTGCATCCCAAACTTCATACAATGATTAACGCTTAAACAAAGACTCTTACCGTTTGACACCAAAGTTGATTGGAGAGCCGTTTTCAATCCAAAGGCAGAGTGGGCGTTAAAACAAACGGGCAATTTACTCATCCCCGGCAGACTCTATTGGCAGCACGGTGGCACAACTGGTAGAGCTGCTGCCTCTCAGCGAGCAGGTCCCCGGTTCAAATCCAGGTCCGGAGGCCTTTCTGGATGGAGTTTGCATGTTCTCTCCGTGCATGTGTGGGTTTTCTCCGGGTGCTCCGGTTTCCTCCCACAGTCCAAAAACATGCATGTTAGGCTGATTGGTAACTCTAAATTGACCCTGGGTGTAAGTGAGACAGGTCTCTTGTAAATGAGTCCCCGTGGCTCAACGAGGCTAGCCTGTATAAATAAAGGTTGAATGAACTCTGACTCTGGGGGTCCAGGCTGTCTCCTTTTATTCCTTTTTAGATAAGGATCGCTTGCGGAGCAGAGCTGGCCAAAACTCTTTCTACAAACAATCACCCAGTTTCAACAGGAACTGGACATTATCTCAGGAACTGGAGTATCTCTCCCTCACCTCTAATCAAACCGTTAGAACAAAACTCAGGAGATGATGAGATCAATAAACTGAGCATTCCTGTGATGATGAAATCAGCAGTTTTTTTTCCCCCTTTATATATGGCCTCCCTTCTCACCTCACAGCCATCCTCTCACACCGATATGATTTTTATTTTATTTTTATGTCGGGGTCTAGATTTGTTAATTTCAATTTTATTTATTTATGTATTTATTTATATAAATATATATATATTATTTATTTATTTATTTTTCTCTTACCCCCCTGGTTGCCTGGCGGACATTCTGGGGGTGGGCCGTCGGGGGTTGTCCTGGACTATGGGGGGGTTCGGGGCCTGGGGGTTCGCCGTGGGCGGGGCTGGCATTTCGCTCTCCCTGGGGTTGCTTGGGCTCGGGTGTCCTGTGCTGTCGGCAGGGCGAGGGTTGGGCCGAATCTTGGATGTCGGCTGCTCTCCACCCCAGAATGAATGGGCCTACCTCCTGGGCTTGGGTGTGGGCTGCCCCATGTAGGGGGCAGGTACATGTCTTGGACCTAGGGGGTATAGAGGGTGCATCAGGATTATGAATGGAACGTGTCGTTATTGTTTGTCTTTGTGTGAGTGAGGATGAGGGTGGGTCTGAGTGAGTGTGTCTGTGTATGAATGTCTAATTGTCAGGCTGGGATTTGGACTGCCCCCTCTCTGTTACATCTGAGGCTACTTGGTGTCGCGCTCCTACCACGTGGCCCCCGGGTGGGTGTCCTTTTGCCTGCGGGCGTGCTGGGGGCCCTTGTTGTCGCTTTCAGGGGTTGGGCGCTTGGGCGTGTGTCGGCTCGGCCTGGTGGCTGCCTGGTGGGGCTCGGGTCCTCTGGTCCTATCGGGTCTGGGCCTGAGGGGTGGGCGTCCCCGGTGCCCGGGCCTCGGTGACCGGGCCTGGGGCTACGTCAGTGCAGCGGGCTCTTGCAGCGGGCTCCGGCGGGGGCCTGTGGGTTTGTCGCTGTTGGCCTCCCGGGGGTCATTGTGTGTAGTCGCTGGTGGAGCTCGTCCGGTTCTCCCCCTTGGTCAGATCTGGGGAGAGGGTGAGTGGCTCGTCCTGTTCGGGTGGCCCTGGGGACTCTGGGCTCGGGGTCCTTCTTGGGGTCTTGGGCTTTGATCGCCCCTTCGTCTGCCTCGGGCCTTGGGGGGACGGATCTCTGATGCTTCACGGTCGCTACTGAATGTTCTATTGGAGGAACCTTATTCACTTATGCATGCTCACAACCACACACAAATGGATGCAGGGATGTATATGTAGATATCATATGCAGATATGTAGATGGATATGTGATATGAATGTACAAGCCCAAAACCAGAAAAGTTGGCACGTTGTGCAAATCGCAAATAAAAACAGAATACAATGACTTGCAAATCTTTTTCAACCCATATTCAACTGAATAGAATGCAAAGACAATATATTTAATGTTCGAACGGAGAAACTTTATTTTGTTTTGCAAATAACCATTAACTTAGAATTCAATGGCAGCAACACATTGCAAAAAAGTTGGCACAGGGACATATTTACCACTGTGTTACATCGCCTTTCCTTTTAACAACACTCAGTAAACGTTTGGGAACTGAGGAGACCAATTTTTGAAGCTTTTCAGGTGGAATTCTTCCCCATTCTTGCTTGATGTACAGCTTAAGTTGTTCAACAGTCCGGGGTCTCCGTTGTCGTATTTTACGTTTCATAATGCGCCACACATTTTCAATGGGGGACAGGTCTGGACTGCAGGCAGGCCAGGGGAGGACCCGCACTCTTTTGCTACGAAGCCACGCTGTTGTAACACGTGCAGAATGTGGCTTGGCATTGTCTTGCTGAAATAAGCTGGGGCGTCCATGAAAAAGACGTCGCTTGGATGGCAGCATATGTTGCTCCAAAACCTGTATGTACCTTTCAGCATTAATGGTGCCTTCACAGATGTGTAAGTTACCCATGCCTTGGGCACTAATGCACCCCCATACCATCACAGATGCTGGCTTTTGAACTTTGCGCCTATAACAGTCCTGATGGTTCTTTTCCTCTTTGGTCCGTAAGACACGACGTCCACAGTTTCCAAAGACAATTTGAAATGTGGACTCATCAGACCACAGAACACTTTTCCACTTTGCATCAGTCCATCTCAGATGTGCTCGGGCCCAGCAAAGCCGGCGGCGTTTCTGGATCTTGTTGATGAATGGCTTTTGCTTTGCATAGTAGAGCTTTAACTTGCACTTACAGATGTAGCGACGAACTGTAGTTACTGACAGTGGTTTTCTGAAGTATTCCTGAGCCCATGTGGTGATATCTTTTACACACTGATGTCGGTTTTTGATGCAGTACCGCCTGAGGGATCGAAGGTCACGGGCATTCAATGTTGGTTTTCGGCCTTGCCCCTTACGTGTAGTGATTTCTCCAGATTCTCTGAACCTTTTGATGATATTACGGACCGTAGATGGTGAAATTCCTAAATTCCTTGCAATAGCTCGTTGAGAAAAGTTGTTCTTGAACTGTTCGACAATTTGCCCACGCATTTGTTCACAGAGTGGTGACCCTCGCCCCATCCTTCTATGTGGATGACTGAGCATGTCAAGGAAGCTGCTTTTATACCCAATCATGGCACCCACCTGTTCCCAATTTGCATGTTCACCTGTGGGATATTCCAAATAAGTGTTTGATGAGCATTCCTCAAATTTCTCTGTCTTCTTTGTCACTTGTGCCAGCTTTTTTGAAACATGTTGCAGGCATCAAATTCCAAATGAGCTAATAATTGCAAAAAATAACAAAGTTTACCAGTTCGAACGTTAAGTATGTGGTCTTTGCAGTGTGTTCAATTGAATATAGGTTGAAAAAGATTTGCAAGTCATTGTATTCTGTTTTTATTTGCGATTTCCACAACGTGCCAACTTTTCTGGTTTTGGGCTTGTATATGTATATATATTTTTAGGTATGGGTATGTTTATTTATGGAAATCTACTGCAAGGTCATGAATATTATTTGTCTTTATGCATGTGTATTTTGTTGCTGTGTTTTGTCATGTGCTTTTCAGTATTGCGGACGGAGGTTGAGTGTGTTTGCCTTGTGCTCTTTTTATGGATAATTTTTGTGTTTTGTTGTCTTACTTTCTATCTTTCCTTTCTCTCTTAAAAAAAAAAAAATCAGCACAGTTTAACTTGTATCTCCTAGCTCGGTAGTGACAGATATAGGGGAAGTTCTTCCCTTAAAATTACACACAATGTCTGGACATTTCAGACTGCATCAGAGAACAAACTTATTTACCATTATTCAAGGAGTAAAACACCAACACAGTTTTTTTTATTAGCGCACAGTACATTCAGGATCATGAGAAGGTCTGTCCAAAATGGCCGCCACTTCAGTGTTTCTCATCACATTTAATGTTTAGTCCTCTGTATAAAAGGCGGCCAGCATCGAGGTTCTGATGAACGTTCTTGGTGTCAGAAGTTGTGCTCGGTAGCGACATCATCGCTCTCCTCGGAGGGCGGGGTGGTCTCCATGGAGACGGCTGGTTGGGTTCCTGTGGGCGGAGTTATCAGCGGTCAGAGTGGCGTGTTGGAATTCATCTGAGTGCGTGTCGGTGCAACTACCTGAAGTCCTGCAGCAGATGGACACCAGCAGGACGGTGCAGACGCAGTACGGACAGACGACCAGCAGGTGGGGCAGGAAGTGAAGAGGAGCGCTGGGAGGAGGAAGAGGAGGAGGTGAAACAGCTTCATCAGGAGGAGTGGAGGTGGTTCTGGTAGGAGGATCTGCAGGATAGATCATAAAAGCTGCTTCAGTCCAAGGAGCAGGTTCAGGTCTTGAAACAGGAAGTGATGTCACCGTCTTCACCTCTGACCCTCAGGAAACTCTGGGGCGACGACCCGGACTTGTCCGTGGAACACGAGTAAAGACCTTCATCGGACCGTTGGACCTTCTGAAGGTCCTGGGACGTGGCCGCGCTCCCCATGGCGTTGCCGTTCTTCAGGAAATACGCAGCGTGAATGGAGTCATCTCTGTGTCTGCATCGCAGGGTGACATCACTTCCTGTGAGGACAGGAAGTGCGGGGATCTCCAGGATGAAGGCGCTGTCTGAACAGAAGCAAACGTTCACACCAACGACAACAGGACGAACGCAGAGCTTCAGTCGGACACTGTACCTTCTATACGGACCACGGTGATGTTGATCTGCTCCGTCCTCTGTCCTGAACTGGTCTCGCACCAGTAGAGTCCAGTGTAGGATGACAGGAGGTCCAGGACACAGGAGGACTCTCTAAAGACACCAAAACCTGAAGATGCTGCTCCACATTCCTCCGTCTGTCCTCCTCTGGACCTCCTTATGGTCCATCCAGACTCCTGTCCATGGGGACAGCTCAGAGACACGGACTGTCTACTGAAGAACTGCTGAAGGTTTGGACGGATGTTCAGGGACACTGGAGGACATGATTGTTGATAAACCTTAGATTTCAGCTTTAAAACCATCAGGTCATAAAAACCAAACACAGGCGGGCGATCATGTATTTACCTGGTCGTCTGTTAGTAAAGTATCTCAAACACCAGCTCACTCAGGTGAGGTCAAACTTCCTGTGACGCGTTTGAATTTGAAACGACGTCTTTGCCATGAAGCTCATTGATCTCCAATATTTTTACATTTTTAAATAATTTCTTCCAGATTGTGTTTACCGTATTTTCCGCCCGATAAGTCGCATCACCCTATAAGTCGCATTGTCCAATTATGTCCAATAAATTGGAAAAATCCATAAACATGTCGCTTCGCCCCATAAGTTGCATCTATTATGCGTCACCGCTGACGCATCGCGTATGTTACGTGACACCGCTGACAACCCGAAATGTGGGCCGGAGGTTTGCCCTGCTGCAAATGGCAGCCACAGGAGCGTGCACGGAAGGACTTCAACAAGATTAACATGGTAAACACAATTACCGGTATTTGTTTGCTGAAAATTATAGCAAAGATGTGTCTTAGCTGAACTTTTCCTTAATAAATGCACGTAATTGTCAAATCAGCTGGATTTAAAAAGTAGTTTTGCTACGTGTATCCGCACGGAGAAAAACACGGAGCTAACAGCTAACACATCTACAGTTATAAAACATCGAATTTTAGCTCAAACATCTCTTACAGCTAACAGTTTGTAAATGTCCACCCAGTGATTACTTTCTGTAACTTTCATCAAAATCTGTCCTGTGGTTCATGACCTATTTTGCTAATAGTAAAACACTGAGCTAACAGTAGTTCATACCTCCAGGGCAGGAGGCCAGGCTGCGACAGAGTGAGTCCGACCAGAGGAGGCTGCCGTCGGACACATGAGGTGGGAACGGTCGGTGGGCCCTAGCGGACAAATGTGGTACTGCACTATTTTTGCCAAAATGAAAAACGGTCATATCTCAGCCAAAAATAAAAATATGGGGAAAAAATCCATAAATATGTCGCTTCGCCCTATAAGTCACAGAGCATGCAAATTAGTCACCCACTTCGGATGTTATCAACCATAAAATGGCCCTTATCAATTATTATCATCCCCATACGTAGCAGTCAGAATGCCCCTACTGTACCTCCTAGGAGGTTTAAAGGTATGTTGTCACCATTACAAGCGATGACAGCAGGCTCCATCTTTAGCTACGTGTCAAAGTTTTGAGTAAAGCATCTAGCGTTAGGTTTAGGGTCTTGGTTAGGTTTAGGCACAAGCGTAAGGGGGTTAGGTTTAGGGTCTTGGTTAGGTTTAGGGTTGGTCCTCGGGGTCAGGTTTAAGGTTAGGTTGAGGGAAACAGTTGCATAAGCTGAAAAAAACAAACGCTACACTTCCGGGTTTACGGAAACACGCTGCCTACTCACAGCGATAACGCTGATAACGTTCTGTTAAACATTCTAGTAGGTAGATTGTGACCTATTCGCCGCTACAAATGGGGATGATAACAGTTGATAACGCCCATTGTATGGAATGACAACATCCGAACCCGCTGAATTAGTAAAAAAAAGGTGCGACTTATATTCCGGAAAATACGGTAGTTTATAATTTGATCTATTTAAAGCTCCGCAAGTCGAGAACAGGACAAATTAAATTTTTACTGAGAATGTAGACTAAATGAGCTAAAAGTTCGCTAAAAGAATCAGGATACTAACTAAAGGCAGCAAAACACTAGTTAAAAATCATAAATAGCTAAATGTAAGCTAAAATAGCAATTTGCTCACTAAAAGCTAAACGCACCAAGATGTTAGCTAAAGTTATAAGTAACAAATACAGTACTAGGTAAAAGCTAAATATAGCAAAAGTTTAGCTAGAAGCAGCAAAAATTTAATGTAGGACATTTTTTAAAAGCTGAAGGTAGCAGCTGAAGTAGCTTAAAGCTAAGAGTAGCAGCACACAAGCTAAAACGCTAAAGTAATAAACGCTAGCTAAATGTAGCTCAAGAAGACAAAAACAGAGCCAGTAGATGAAGCCGTTTTAAAGAGAACATCATCTTCAGGACTCTGGTCTCGGGGGCAGCATCTTGAGCAGGGAGGTCCAGACCACCTCCAACTCTTCTGGGAGGACTCCTCGATGTTCCCAGTCCAACTGAGAGACGTGGTCATTTCAACCTCCTGTATCCATGATCTCATTCTTTCAGTCACTACTCGGAACTCATGACCAGAGGTGAGGAGAGGAATCTAGAACGTCGTAAACAGAGAACTTTGCATTTCAGCTCCCTCTTTACCATAACAGACAGGCACAGAGTCCACAATACATGTAGTCCCCGACTTACGAGCGAGTTCCGTACTTATGAGTTGCTCGTAAACCGGATATTCGTACGTCGGAACACGAAGCACATGTTCTCGTAAGTCCGGATTTTCGCTCGTAAGTTGGAACGGTTTTGCTAGCGCGACTACAAACACTCGTTTTTCATCGAAAAACTGCTTATGAGTGCATAAAAATGATCGGAAACGTGTGTCCACATGTTTAGCTAACGAACTGTGGTGAAAAAACACAGAAAAACTTGGTATTTTTTGCGTTTTTTCCAAAAATTCGCCAGCTCGTAAGTCCGGAACCTCGTATGTAAGAGCGCTCGTAAGTCGGGGACTACCTGTACTGCAGAGGCTGCACCAATCCGTGAACAAAACCTTGAGACACTTGGAACTCCTCCACTTGAGGCAGAACATCAACCTGAACAGAACAATCCACCCATTTCCAGTTGAGGACCATGGCCTCAGATGTGGAGGTGCTGATTCTCATCTCAGCTGCTTCACACTCGGCTGTGAACTTCTCCAGTGAGAGCTGGAGATCACGATGACGCCAACAGGACCACATCATCTGCAAAGAGCAGAGATGAATCCTGAGGCCACCGTACTGGACACCCTCCACCCTCTGGCTGCATCGAGAAAAAGTTATGAACAGAATTTGTGACAACGAGCAGAGTCCAACTCCCACCCTGAAGGGTCCGACTTACTACCAGTAATGGGAACCAAACTCTCGCACCGCTTGTAGAGAGACTGAACAACCCAAAACAGCTGACCCCCAATCCCATCCTCACGGAGCACCCCCACAGTGCACCCCGAGGAACATGGTCAAAAACATTCTCCAAGTCCACAAAACACATGTAGACCATGACCCCTCAAGGACCCTAGTGAGGGTAAAGAGCTGATCCAGTATTCTACGGCCAGGACAGAACCTGCATTGTTCCTCCTGGATCTGAGGTTCGACCAATGATCGGACTCGCTTCTCCAGTACCCCCGAACAGACCTTACCAAGGAGGCTGAGGAGAGTGATGCCCCTGTAACTGGAGCACACCCTACGGGCCCCCTCTTTGAAGATTGGAACCACCACCTCACGCTGCCAGTCCAGAACCAGCATCCCAGTCTGTTGATCTGCCCCCGATGTCCACGTGATGCAGCAAAGGCATGTCAACCAAGACAGTCCCACAACATCCAGAGCCTTAAGGAGATCAGGGTGAATCTCGTCCACTCTCGGAGACCTGCCGCCTCTGAGCTTCTAAACTATCTCAGTGACCTCAGCCACAGTCAGGGACTGATCAACCCCAAGTCCCCCAACTCAGCTTCCACCATGCATGGAAGACGTGCTGGTGGTTTGAGCAGTGTTCCTACCTCCTGACGACATCACAAGTTGAGGTCAGCAGCACCCCACCTTCACTGAACACAGTGTTAGTAAAGAGCTGCTTCTCCTCAGCCGCCTGATGGTTTGACAGAATCTCTTCGGAGCCGACTCCTTCAACTCGACAGCCTCCCCGACCCGGAGCGTCCACCGCCGAGTTCAAGGACAACCGCAAGAAGAAGCGCCGACAGCCTCGCAGCCACAGCTCAAAGCAGCTACCTCAACAGCTGAGTCGTGGAACATGGTCCACTCAGACTCAGTGTCCTCGCCTCAGCTGGGACGTTTTTAAATGATTAAGATTTCAGTGCATTTCTAAAGGGAAGATATTTGTTAATATCGTTGAATATTTTAAAAAGTATAAAAGTTATAAAACCAAAAGTCAAAGCAGCCGTCTCCTGAATGAGCCCAACGTTCTGATTTATGAGCGGCTAGCACAACGTCTGCAGAAGAAACGATCAGCGTTGACTAGGGCTTTAACAGACTACTCGAGTAATCGACATATCGATTACTTGGACCTCTATCGAGTTTTTTAAATTTCAAGTTGAGTATTTGTAGTGACGTCATCACGTCGCAGTTACAGAACAGAAAATGAATCAACTTCCTGTTTGGAGCGCGTTGCGAACCGGTGTTGCACCATATTCTGTGACAACCGTATATTGTGACCGTTGTGCGACGGTGTTGCATGAACTGTTGCAGGTCACAGAATGTGGTGTAACACCGGGTCCAATCGACCGAACCAGAACCAGCTTCCTCTGACCTTGTTTCACAAATAAAAGGCAAAAAATATAAATCTCTAAACCTATAAAAACCTATTAACATATTAATTTCTAAAACTAAACCTAATGCGCAGCACCACAGGCGGTGGTGCGGGGTGGTCAACCGCCACTGTTTTTATTTTCGTTTTTGACGTGCCGCACATTTTTTTCCACTTTTGCAGCTTAATAATAATAATAACTAACAGTTTTGGGTTTCCTGTGACTTATTTGCTGTAAGATAAATGACATGACCATAATATATGCTCCCAATGTTTTGTTGGTCTTTTTTTGTAAATAATAAATTACTTCTTTTTTTTTTTTTTTGCGGTTTTAATTAGCTAATTATTTTTTGCATCTTGAGATCCTACATCATCAATTACTTGAGCTCTACTCGAGTATTATTATGTTAATGTCGAGTTTTAAAATGATGTACTCATTCAACCCCTAGTGTTGACGCTTTATTGGTGCTTCTGCAATATATGGCAATTAATTAAATTAGAAGCACTTAAATAACTGGGTCATAGTTGTCCTCCATAAAACAATGTTTGTGAGGAACACTGATAAAACTGAACAAACCATAAAAACTACCACCTTCAGCTGTAGTTCAACTTCCAGGTAATTCCTGAAGAAAGCAACGGAAACGTTGATCAACTTGCCTGCAGCGATTGCTCCTGGCGGCAACAGAAGGGACACGCCTGCAACAAAAACTCAAAGCTTTCAGGGCACGAGTTGTACAAAAACACTTGAAAAATATTCAACTGAAGTGTTGAAGAAGAAAACCTGACTTTAAATAACTCGCCTGCACTGTTAGCGAAATATGTGAGCCATTTGACAGATTTTAGTAAAATTCACTGGACAACTCAGTACAATCCAAGATGGCCGCCACAGCTAAGCAGCAACGCAAAACGGGCCATGACTCGCTGAACGCTGTGCAGCATGGTCGTCACGTTGGCCTGTCGCGATAAACAATAAATCAATTAATCTCACGATAAATGAAAATTATTGACCTCATTTTCATTTATCAGTTTTATTGTTTCTTCATGCTCTTTTTACTGAAGACGCTGGACAAAAGACTAAACTCCGGCGCTCTTCACTGACCTCTCCCTTTTTCTTTAAAATCCATTTAACTGTCCAATATAGTGTTTTTGGATCGTTAAAAGCAGCTAAGCTGAGAAGCTAAGCTATGATCTAAGCTAACAGGCCAAACTCAGAAAAAAAACTCTGTCTCTAAAACAAACTCAAATTCACAGTTGAAACCCGTGCCTTCGTGTAAAAAGTCATTTTTCTGCAAAAAGAAGCTGAGAACTTGTTTACTGTTTTTTTTAATTAAAAGCTTTGTGTGACAAATGCTAAAGAGCTCAAACCACACCGAGCGTCGGCCATTTTGAGAACACGCTGCTGCTCGCTCCCTCACTATCCATCCTTCAGTTCAGTCTTATACTGCCATCCAGCGGTCAAAAAAGATACTACATTCAAAATTAACTAACATTTTTTCTTAAGTTTGACAATAATTACTAATTATTGTCAAATTTCAAACAATATTATCGTTTATCGCAATAATTTCTGAGACAGTTAATCGCCCACCAACATTTGTTATCGTGACAGGCCTATTGTCACGGTGGCCATCTTGTCTCTAACCATGAACGCCAGGAACAGAAGACATTTAGTTGTTTCACACCTGTCACACACACACACACAAACTATAACACACACAAACTAGCTAAAACAAACAAAAAAAACCTAAAATCAGCTAAAATTAAGCTAACAACTGAAGTTTACACATTACCTAAAAGCAAAAATAAAATGTGCAAAACCGTAGCTAAAAGTTTAAATTAGAAACAAAAACATTTTAAAGGTATAATTTATCAAACTGTAGCTAAAAGCTAAAATGAAACCAAAGTTAAACATGGAATTCAGCAAAACAGCTAAAATTCTTAATTAACAAAAACTACAGCAGCTGGATGTCTAAAAACAAAACACTTAAATGTGCTCACATAGTTAAAAGCTTAACTTAGCTAAACTAGCTACAAACTACAATTGGTTTGATAAAAGGTAAAACCTAGCTAACAAAGAGTTTAAGAAGGTAAAAAATAAAACAAGCTTTTT